>CAOJBJ010327088.1:0-12418 GCA_948291685.1 Euphorbia celastroides | reverse complement strand
ATATATACATATATATATTAAATTGATATATTTATCATAAATTTTTTAAATAAAATTGTAAAAATCATTTATGCTTT
Source organism: Euphorbia celastroides (assembly GCA_948291685.1). Classification (NCBI taxonomy): domain Eukaryota; kingdom Viridiplantae; phylum Streptophyta; class Magnoliopsida; order Malpighiales; family Euphorbiaceae; genus Euphorbia; species Euphorbia celastroides. Next base: position 12,341 of record CAOJBJ010327088.1, on the reverse strand, counting down.
AAAATTTCTATGAAATTTGTATGTTGAATATTAATTGTGAATATTTTGAATTACTTTTATATTTTAAAAAAAAAAACTTGTATGAAAAATAATTTTTTTAATAATAAAGTTTTTTATTAAAATATTTGCTAAGTCCACGGTCCTGTTTCTCAAAAACCCGATCCAATTCAGACCTGAATATTCTTTCATATTCCGGGCTTGAGTTACCCTTTTTCTAGTTGAGCCCGAATAGGTCCGTCCTAAAACCGTACAAGCCCGTCCCAATCCCATGGCCAGGTTAAATTACCACTGTTGCAGACAATTCGTGTTACAGTACGACACCGTTTGCCCCAATCCCTTTTATCAACAAACGCCAACCTCTCTGATGTGTAGTTGAGCACAATACACAGTAGAGAGTAGACCTGAGCAAAGGTAAGAACTAAGAAGAGAGAGAGCTCTCATTGCAATCATGGCATTAAGATTAGGAATGCTAAAAGCCACTGCCTGCAATAAAGGATGCATCTTTGATCTTGTGAGGTCTATCCATGTCGCCTCCATGCCTCCGCCTTTAGATGGCTCCATTCGCCCCTCGATCGCCCCTCCCCCAATAGTCTTGCCGGAGTTAGATCCGACTCCGTATAACCACAGTCATAGGGAAAGCGATAACTTGGAGTTTGGATTGCTGGGTTTCACTTTCAATGGATCCATGGAATTGATGGCAGTGCCCAAAAAGAAGGTAACTCGCCCTAGTTCTTCTCTGTATTATCATTCTGTGTATCAAATTTCTTATCATGTTCATAGCATAATATGTATAAATTTCGAATTTCTTTCACTGGTATTTATGGGTTTTTTCATTAGAATTCATGGGTTTTGGGTTTTAAGATGGTCATATTTGTACAGGCTTAGTTTGTCTTTCATTGCAGAGCTCGTTATTAAGTAGCATAATGCTTCATGCAAGTGTTACTAACTATCTTAGGTTTTTGTATTCACCATTTCTGTTTGCTAGCTTCATCAGTTCTGCATATTGGCTGTTTAGTTGCTCTATTTGGTACTTCCAATTGTTTTTTTATGTATGATGGCTAGTTGTTTGTGTTTTGTTTTGTAATAGGAAATTTTTTAGTGGAAATATTGATATTATGTTTGATGATTGATATTATTTGTTTATGTGCAGATTTCAAAACATAAGAGAGGCATAAGAAATGGACCAAAAGCTTTGAAACCAACTCCAGTAATTGTTCGCTGCAGGTAAGAGTTTTATGGTGATATGTCATTCCAATATTTAGAAATTATTTCTATTGCTACTTCTGAAAGTTTAATTTGTGTCATAGAATTTCACTATCATGGGGATTTGTGATCCTTTCGCAGCAGAAACTCTGAATCAATAAAGATGCCATCTTTATGGCCTTTGGTTAGACATTTTACTGTAGTTTACGAGTTTTTGCAACTTCATATCTCACTGGAACCTCTTAATATCATAAAATGTCTCGGAAGAAAGATAGTTCTATTATTCTGAAGTAAGGCTATGCTTTCAGTCTATGTCTTATGTCATTCAATCAGTCTACTTTTCATTATTAATGTTGAAAGTCATTACTGGAACCCCTGTAATCACAAACTATTATGTGCCATTGATTCCACTGCTTTGAATTTTGTTGTGTAAAACATATGTATGTTCTCGATGATACATAATCTTTGGTTTCATTTCAGTTGTGGTAGGGTTAAGCTGCCTCACTTCTACTGTTGCAGTGGAGACAGGGGAAATGCCGGTGAGCAGAATAATTGATAAGGAGCTTTGTTATTTGGGTGCGTGGATCTCAATATGTAGGTTTTTTAGCTTTCTTAAACTTCATACTGCCAGCAATTTCAGTTGACATTCCCTCAGAAAGTCATTGCAGTTTGCTAAAAATTATGCAAAATCTGTTGCCAATAGAAATGTAGCTAGTGGTTTTAGAATTCACATTTAGCAAATTGTTAGCATAACCAAATCTGAGCAGTGAATTGTGTTTTGTGTAATTGTGTTTATTCTGGATCATATTTGTAGCTACCTGCTTGTACTGTTTGATCATTAACTAATGGATAAGGATGCACTGAGTTCTCTTTCTGAGTAAGTGGGGGATGTTGTTATGTTGCAAGAATTAAAAGATTTGTTCCTTGAATGTCTATATTGTTATGTAGATGGTGTCGTTGTTGACTTGATCCTAGTTGCCTCCTGTTAGTTTCTTATTCTTGTTCTTCAGTCTGTGTATAAGATGTTCTTAGGGTAGATGAAAAGTTCTGTAATCTGTATTCTTTTATCGCATACCGTTGTCATACTTTGAACGTAGCTGCTCGATCTTGAAGACCTTATCTACTTGAAGCTTATGGTGTTCTGTTTAATTTTCTCAGTGTGATGTACCGATTTGATCATTATTTGTTGTGTTAAATACAATCATATTCTGATTCAAGCTCTACAAAACTTTAAATCAGAATTTGATTATCTTTTTGTGTTGAGCCATTACAAAACTGAACTTTCCTAATAACTACTATTTGTAGAGTTTACCTGGAGAAGCTATCCAAATACAAATTTGTTGCTTTCAGTAGAATAGAACACACTTCATTCAGTTCCAGCTTCTAAACAACTGACCGAATTGTTTTCCCATGGATTCAGACGTGTTGGTTAGTTATTTCTTAGCATTAACAATTACTTTTTGTGCTAAGCACTTGGCATCAATCAGGTAGCTGTGACGTAAACAGCTACCAGACATGTAAATATAAAAATATATGATGCTTCCTAATATAAGCTTAGAGGTTGAACTACTAAACCATTCTCAGATTCATACATAAACATGAAGATATCTGGCCATTTTTGTCGGGATAGATGCAGCAGTTTCGCTTCGTGAAAGAAACCGCCAATGCCTACTAGCTCATATACTGGTTTAAACTGTGTGAAGTACACAAAATAAAGTGATGACAGCACAGTCCTAATAGAGATTGATACTAACTATGAATATCACACTCAAACAACAATAAATCAACACAATCCATATGAACATTGAACTGCTTGAATGAAAACTTAAATGATGTACCCCTATTAATCAAACTCAATCCACCGAACAAGTAGACTTGCCTGTGTCCTGGATATGATGAAAGACACGGAACCAGTGGTATACTGGTATTTTTTGTTGTTGGTACCCCCAAAATTTCTAGTTTTCTACAATGGTCATGTTGCGCAGTTTTCCTGTATTACACAAAATCCTACTCTCTGAAAGTTTTATAATAGAAGGTTTATGTATTCTATTCGAAGTTTATGTATTCTATTATAGTTTATCATTGCCGTCATCATCATCATAGTTGAAAGGTAGTGGGACTGATTTGAATGCCCGGAACTTTCCTACATTGTTCAAATGTTCATTCTCCAACCTGCTCAATATTCATTTGAAACAAATCAGTCTCCATGAAATCAACAATCATTTCTACTTCTAGTTTCAGTAAGATTTTGACATTACCTGAAGAAACTCCAAATCCCTCTGCGAATAATCTCCACACTGGAAACAAGAGCAATCATTGTTTCTTTGTGCAAATTAAACATCTTCAAACCCACCACAGTTTGCAGCCACGCAAATATCAGTATCACACTCAACACCTATATAAACCATACAAACCGTTTTCAAATCCATACAAAAATAACAAACACATATGAAAGAAATTGCTTCAATTACTAACCATGGCTATAAAATAAACAGGATTGCAAGGCACAAGGAGTTTGTCTCTGAGCCATTTGTTCTTTGACTTTCTCTGTAGAAGCCCCCAATCAAACACAAAATCCCAATAGGTACCATAAGTTGCTGCTGCTATCGAGAACACCCAAACTGACAATTATCAACTATCCTCTTTGGTTAAGCTATAAGCCGTCCGCAGGCAAACCGCAAATATTGTAAGCAAATATTTCAGTCCATTGTATCCTTGCATTGGATCTTTCTCTTGCACAAGGCGTCTTAGACACTGAAAAAATAATTCACCAAATTAAACAATGATATAAACTCAACCGAACAATCAATTGTAAAACAATTTTAACAATTGCATAGTGTAGCTCACTTGAAGCAGACTAATCCAGTATGGAATCACAGCAACAACCAAGTAGAATGAGTTGTATACTGGACTTAATTTGCAGTTATTTTCTCTCTTTTTGTAGTCCCCCCAACCGTAGTAGCAGACATAGAATTCTAGACTTCTGAACAATTGAACCTTGTATTGTATTCAACAATTTTTTAAAATGGTATTTGTAATTGCACCAAATGCTTCAAAGTTTAAATTAAAGTTAGTATAGTCCTTAGCTAACCTGGCTAGTCAGATGATCGGCCAAGAAGAAATCCGGAAGTCTGACCTGTTAATTCACAAATTTACATTATTTTTTTTTTCAAAATTCGTGAAATGAATATTTAATTCAGTCCTGTTACCTTATAGAGAGGAGCAGCAATACAACGAAACATACACACAAGGAAAAAGACCCGGCTTGTGCGAAATAGGATATCGAACGGAAGAAACAGCATCATCATCAAAAACTTCAGCAACACCAAAATATATGCATAAGTTTTTATAAACCAATATTATAGAGAAACAGATTGATCAGATTAGTTAAAGAATCTTACTAAAACTAGATTAAGAGGTAGAAATTCGGTATATTTCTGATAGTCCTTGGTTCTTGGATCCATTTCCATGTCAAGATTAGCCAGCACACAAATCAGTGCAAGCGCTGCAATGCCAAAAGCAAGTAGAAGAACTTCCCTATATCCAATTTCACTTCCTTGTTTTAAACCGAATATGAAGGCGTAATTCACTCTGTATCTCCTCCAAAAATATATGTTCCCAGCAAACATCATCATGTGGATTACAAGGAATGCAAAGCAGCTACAAGAGACCGATGACTTTGATTAACCATCATGTGTTTTTTTTTTTTTGTTCAATAAATACATAAAATAACTTGAAAAAATGCGGGTACCTGTAAAGTGGAAACATGGTTGACATGTAAATTTCTCTTCCGGATTGATCCATGATTTTCTGAGCATGAATTACCATAAAAAGGTCTAGCATCAGAGCTGCGGAGTAACCCGTAAAGAAACCTGTGGAATTTACTGGATTAGTAACAAGATTTGTCACATGAATTTAAGGAGAAAATAAGTCAAACCCATAAAAAATGTTATCCTGTGTCTTTCTTTTTTCGCGAGTGTTCTCAATAGGCCCATGCCCTTTCGTCGATTTGAGTTTGCAAAATGTTTTATAAATGTAGCTTCCACCCTCTCCATTAGTTTGGTTACCTATGAAAGTTATAAAAAAAAGGTATATCAAAGTTATAGGAAAGTTATAAGCTACTTAAAAAGTTCAATAAAACGTATGTGAATGGCATAAGAAAATTGTAGAAAAGGTACAAATATCTATAAGGAACATATCAAATAGAGAATCTCTCACTTCATCTGAACTACCCAGGTAGGATTTATCCACTGTTTTCATGTAAGCTTTCGATGCATTTCTTGATGTAATCTGTACCGAACACAAAAAACAGCTACACATTAATCAATTGTCTGGAACACTAATTAAAATTTTATATGTTAACATCACATGTTTAATTACCTTATCATACTTCTTCATGATTTTCGAGAATGCCAAAGAGTTCAAGAAACTAAAGCTCTTGAGAAAGCGAAGCTTGTGATGAAATTCAATGAAAGCGAGCTTGAGTTGCTCCTCGACTCTCCTGAGATTCTCCTTTGTGAATTTGAGTTCATTCGTGTAGTCAACTTTGAGGAACTCTTTAATGGTGGACCGAGGACTTTCACACGTGTTGTTAATCTTCACCTTGTTTAGCACATCTATTTGAGGCGGTCTTCGCCTTTCCAGTGTTCTTTGACCCACATCTTTCTTTTTATCACTATAATCATCATACTCCTCTCTTTTATTATTATTAAGATCGAAAGAATCATCCGATTTTTCACGAGGGCTAGAAACCTCTTCTATCACATCCATCACATGGACTTTTCCTGCAAACCAATAACTTAAAATTCATATAAAAAGGCCAACAAAATCAACAATATCATAACTATGAAAGATCACATACTCATAGTACTTCTAGCCCCTAAAGGGGTATTAGCAGATATAGCAGCGGTAGAGGCAGCAACATCAGAAGCGAGGCGAGTCATATCTGCAGTTTGATCATGCCAAGTGTCGGGATTCTCACCTTTGATCCTAAAGGCAATCAAAGCATCCATCTGCTTATTCAACATGGCAGCTTCCTTCAAGACCTCATCAGATTTGGACTTGTAAAACTTGTTGACCTTGTTCAGCTCGAGATCGAGCCTTTTGAAATAGACAAGCTCGTGCTCTCCGCCCTCATCAGAGGACTTGAGGAAAACGGTTTCATATTTCTCAGAGCCGTCTCGGTTCACAGCATTGACCAGAATGGCTTGGCTTTCTACATTGGGGGGAGAGGACGGTTGGTGGTGGTGGCTCTTGTGGGTCAGACTGCTAAAGGCTCGGTAAAGGGTTAGCTTTCTTTTGAGATTGGAAGAGGTGTGAGGTGGTGGCTTGAACTTTTGGACTTCTCTCAAAAGGGATTTCAGGAAATCATAATCCATGTATGCATCTTTCCATTCTGGTTGTGCCTTGAATTCTTTTCCAAACTTCATTTTTCCACAGCAATGGATGATCAATTCACAGAATATTCAAATATTGTAAGGAATGCGATTAAATTCATTCAGAAAAATCGCAATATAATGAAGAACAGGAGATTTGATGGTTGATGGCAATGACAAGATGAATGTAGCATATGAACGTAAAAGATTTTCCTGAAAATAAAGTAATGGGGATGTTTGATTACAGAGAAACAGAAGGTAGAGGAAGGGAAGGAATGAGGGTGCAATCGTTTTTTCCGGTGGGAGAAAACTGGATCTGCATTGGAACCTTGTAAAATTATCTTTTTTTGTAATATTTAAGAATAAAAAAAGTTGAATTGAGAGTCTATGGCTGTGGAGTATAAAGGTAGTTATTATAGTTAAATGATGTAATAGGGACGGTTATAGTAGAATGGGCTTTGATTGGGTTATTTACAGAGTACAGAATATCACTTGATTGAATTCTATATAAATATTGTTCAATGTTTACAAATTTGTAATTAGAAGAGTTGCTATATATGGTTACTAGAGCTGTTAATGAGTGGAATCAAATTGGCTCGTCTTGATTAATTTATAAATGAACAAGTCGTGATCATGATTTGAATCCAAGATATAATTTTAATATCAACAACTCAAAGTTCGATCAATAAACTCCTTAACAGACTTAATTAAAGGCTTGCAAACTAATTCATAAACATTCACCACAAATTTTAGTAAAGAATACCGATCATTATATAAAATGAAATATAAACTTTATAATACTTGTATAAATATACCAATTGGTCTTTGGTCAAGTGATATACATTCCAATGTGTTGGTGGGAGGTTTTGGGTTCGAAACCCAACCTCTTCAAGGATTTTAATAATTATTCAAAAAAATACTTGTATAAATATTAACCCAAGAGCTATATCAAACTTATAATCTGAAGAAAAATTTGTTGTCTTGATTATGGTGTCCTTTTTGTGTGACTCATTCATTAATGGACACGAAACCAATTATTAGGAGAGAAGAAAGTGTGAGAGAGAAATAACATTTAGGAGAAGAACAATGTATTGAATTCAACATGATTGAATGGAAAGACACCAAACAAAACATCAAAATAAGACATCCAATTTTTTTCCACATTGTATTGAATTCAACATGATTGACAAAGTTTAAGTTCTAAGTTATTGAAGTTAATGCCATTAATTTTGTTGGTAAACTAGAAATAAGCTACCTCATTCTAAAAAATTAACGAACTGTTCACAAATATAATAATGAGTTGTTTGCGAACAAACAAGTTAATTATATGAGCTGAACTACAACAAGATTTTTAGTTCAATTAGAGCTTGGATTAGCTCGTGTTCAATAAAAAATTAAACAAAGCAACACCATAACAAATTGAATAATCTGCAACTGGTTGTCAAGAATCTGTGAAATTTCATATATGCGATTGTGAAAATAGTACTATTTGACATATAATTACAAGAAATTTTATAATGGATTACAAGTTGAATAATCAGCAATTGAAAGTCAAAAAAGCCTCTATACCAAGTTCCTTCAAACGTGTTTTGGAGAAAGAATCTGAGAGTTTGATTTTCCGAAAAGAACGCCTCTCTAAATCGTCGATTTTTAGCGAAATGAATTTGGATTAATCATCCATGTCGTCGTCATCTTCATCATAGTTGAAAGGCAGTGGAACTGATTTGAATGCTCTGTATTTTCCTACGTTGTTCAAATGTTCATTCTCCAATCTGTTCAACATTCATTCGTCAACATAATACAAGTTGCTATTAAATCAATTCCTTTCAACTCAACACGTGAATTTGACAAAATTACAATAATACATTAATTCACCTGAAGAAATTCCAAATGCCACGTCGGATTATCTCAAGACAAGCCACAAGTGCCACAGTTGTTTCTCTATGCAAACTAGATATCTTCAAGCCCGTCACTGTCTGCAGCCACGCAAATCTCAGCACCACATTCAACCCCTACAATTCCAGCCATTTTATACTGTTAAAAATTGTTGGATTTTTAAGAGCAATAAAGAAGAACTTGATAAAAAAATGAGAGCAGCAAAATATGGTTTTTATTCAACATAATACTAAACAAAGTATAATTAACTCTTATATAAAGCATGGATATTGACTCAAACTAAAAAACAAAAATCTGCAATTTTAAATTCTCAACAACTAAATCTTATCTAATTTAATCAAATCTAATCCAATAACATATTTTACCAATTCAAAGTCTCAAATCTAACAAAAATCATCTTTCGTTAATCCTTGAACTTGGTTTGAATTGTTTACTGCCCCTCACGATTAAAACACAGTTACTCTTCAAATTTACAAAAAGTTCAATGATTTCCTCTTCAATGTCACATGTTAGCTTATGTGGTTTTTAAAATGATGCATTAACAACAGGATCAAACAATATTTACTAACCATGGCTGCAAAGTACACAGACTTGTGAGGAACAAGCAGCTTGTCTCTGAGCCACCGGTTCTTCGAACCACGCTGCAGAAGTCCCCAGTCAACTACCAAATCCCAATAAGTAGCAACCACTGCAGCAATTACAGAGAAAACCCACGCCAACATTCTCCATGTATCTGATCTGTTTAAACTGTAAGCAGTCCTCAGACAAACCGCCACAACTGTCAAAAAATATTTGAGCCCGTTGTACCCTTGCATGGGGTCTCTCTCTTCAAAAAGGCGCCTCAGGCACTGCAGCAGGCGAGCCCAGTAAGGCACCACAGCCACAATGAAGTAAAACGTGTTGAAGACATCGCTCGTTTTGCAGCTGTTTTCCCTCACTTTATAGTCCCCCCAACCGTAATAGCAAATGTAAAATTCGAGGCTCCGAAAGGCTTGAACTTGGCTAGTTAGTTGGTCAGCCAAGAGGAAGTTGGGCAGCGTGACTTTGTATAGAGGCGCTGCTATACAGTGAAAGATGGAAATGATGAAGAAGAAACGAGAGGATCGGTATAGGACATTGAATGGCAGTAGTAGTAGCACTAGTAAAAGCTGCAGAAAAATTGCAAGTTAGTTGAGTTGAGTAATGGTTTGGTTGATGAGATTAGTTGAAGAGACTTACAATGAGGAGATTGAGAGGGAGGAGTTCGGTGTATTTTTTGTAGTCTAAGGTTTTCGGGTCCATTTCCATGTCGAGGTTGGCTAGTACACTGATGAGTGCTAATACTGCAATACCGAAGCTGAGGAGAAGAACTTGTCTGTAGCCTAGTTCGGTTCCTTGTTTGAATCCAAATATAAAGGCGTAATTCACTCTGTATTTTCTCCAGTAGAATATGTTGACTGCATACATTATCATGTGCAGGACAAGGAATCCAAACAAACTGCAACAATAACAAATTTTATTATGATTAATTAACTTTGTCAAATTGAGATTGATTGTTTAGTATAATTCATAATTACCTGTAAAGAGGAAACATGGTTGACATGTATATTTGTTTTCCGGGTTTATCCATGATGTCGCGGGCGCGGATTAATACTACAAGGGCTATTATGAGCGCTACTGAGCAACCGGAAAAGAAACCTGCAATATTTTGTGGTACAACTGATTTGAATAACAAATTGATTGAATGCAAGGATGAATTAGTTAAAGGCAGGATTTTTACCCATTGAAAATGTCGTCATGTGTCTTTCTCGTTTCGCCTTTGGTCTCAAGATGGTCATGCCTTTACTCCGATTGGAATTTGCAAAGTGCTTAATGAATGTAGCCTCCACCCTTTCCATCAGTTTGTTCACCTGTCAATTTTGTAGATATGTATTAAGTTTTAGTATGTGTAGGATTGGTGAGAAAAGTTATGTAACTAATGGAACGGATCATAATCTTACTTCATCAGAACTACCAAGAACAGAATTATCCACCGATTTCATATAAGCTTTCAATGCATTTCTCGAGGCAATCTGTACCCAGTCCAAAAAAAAAGCAAAGGATCATTGAATAAAGATAACTTATCATATACAACATGTTCACAAATTAAGCAAGATAAAAGCTAATATGCTACCTTATCATACTTCTTCATGATTTTGGAAAAGGCCAAGGTATTCAAGAAACTAAAACTCTTGAGAAGCCGAAGCTTGTGATGGAACCCGATGAAAGCACGCTTGAGTTGGTCCTCTACTTTCCTAAGATTTTCCTTTGTGAATTCGAGTTCATTCGTCTGGTTAACTCCAAGGAGTCCTTTAATGGTGGACCAAGGAGTTTCAACTGTATTGTTAAGCGTCACACGTTCAAGTACTTGTAATGGAGCAGTAGAAGCAACAACATCATCAGAATCGAGAATATTTTGATCAACTTTGATTCTAAACGCAATCAAAGCATCCATTTGTTTGTTCAACAGATCAGCTTCTTTCATAACTTCATCAACTTTGCTCTCATAAAACTTGTTGACTTTGTTTAGTTCATCATCTAGCCTTCTGAAGTAGACAAGTTCATACTCAGCTCCATCATCAGAAATATTTAAGAAAGTGGTCTCAAAGCTTTGAGAGCCGTTTTGGCTCACAGCATTGACCGAAATGACTTGGGTTTCAATGTCAGGGCTCGTTGGTGGGCTGTGGGTTAAACCGCTGAAAGCTCGGTATAGAGAGAGCTTCCTTTGGAGACCACCAGGGGGCTTGTTTTTGAGCCTAAATTGTTGGATTTTGTCCAAATGGGATTTCAAGGAGTTGTAGTCCATGTATGCTTCTTGCCATTCAGGCACCATTTGTGCCTTGAATTCTTTGCCAAACTTCATTGTTTCACTTGATTTGTAGCAGCAAAACAAAGAACAAGAGAATGAATGAAATCCAGAGCTGCTGTTTTATTCAAGGTTGTATAAAGTGCAGATAGGCATTAGTAATATTTATATAGAATGAAGCGTGAGAGGAAAAGGCAAAGATGGTGGGTTGGTTGGGGAAAACCAACAAAGGACTGCACAGTACAAAGTGCTGTTGTAAGCTGTCACCTTTTGACCTTTGTCAAATAGATCACACAACTTTAGGAAGCACGGAAACTCCTAAACACTGCCGTTTCCGCGTTTCGTGTCGGTGTCGGAAACTGAAACTTGACACGTTTCTTCCAGTTTCCTAGCCTATTTTCTTTAAGAAATGACGTTTTTCAGTGTCAGTTTCCGTTTCCGTTTCGTGTCGGTTTCCGTTTCCGTGCTTCCTAGGGTTCAAGTATGAGGATATCAATCAGGCAAGCAAAGTTATATACACATAACAACTGTTGCATTACCTTATCTGAACACAAAGTATATACACACAACAGTTTCATGCAGCTGTTCAGGACAAAACTTACAAAGATCAGGGTTCCATGATTTAGTTAATCAATGCTTAGACATCTTTAAGCAGCCAAAACTAAAAAACAACTTCTCTACTCAGTACAAGCACTGAATTAATCATTTTGCTAGTCACAAAATTGTCCAAAATTAACAACTTCAATGAGTTTAAAACACCAAATTGCTTAAACAGAGAACAATCTATTGAGTTGAAACAAAAGCTATGGCTACAAGTTCCATCTTTCAAAAATTCATGTCTTCTCATCATAGGCGATTGAAAGTGTTATCAGCTCCAAACAAGTAAAAACAGATCAGACAGGTAATCTAGCAACCAAAGTATAAAAATTTTCAAAATCAACATTCAGCATTGAACAATTTGAAACCAATCCTGTTTCATTAAAATCAAATTCAGCATTCAAATTTTATTCCAACTACTAAGTAGATCAACAGGTAAACTGCAG
>CAOJBJ010326899.1:0-18210 GCA_948291685.1 Euphorbia celastroides | reverse complement strand
TTCTGCTTTTCTTCCCCATTTCCAGTATTCTTTTCTGGGTTTGAGTCTCAAGTATTCTTTCTTGGGTTTTACCATGCTAAACATACTTTGTTTGCACTTGTTGTTGTGACTTTTTCTTTTGATTTAATCCCAAAGCCTGCTTTTTGGAGAAGATAGGGATAATCAGTCCATATAGGGTAAGTACAATAAAGATCCCCTTTTTCTCGACCTTTCAATTCTGTGGTCTGTAACCCACTTAAGGACCCAACCAGTAAAGCCAAGTTCCATCTTTAAATTTTGTAGAAGCTGGCTAGTGGATTTGGAGAAAACCAAGATGGGTTTTTTGAGTTTGGGCATTGCACTGATTTCTTTGGCTTCAATGTTGAGTTGTGCGAGTGGGATTGGTGCCAATTGGGGAACTCAAGCAACTCACCCGCTTCCCCCAGAAACAGTAGTAACTCTTCTGAGGGAAAATGGAATCCAAAAAGTGAAGCTTTTCGATGCAGATTATGATACTCTGAAAGCCCTAGGGAAATCTGGGATTGAAGTGATGGTGGGAATCCCAAATGATATGCTTGCAACTCTTGCCACTAGTATGAAGGCTGCTGAAAAATGGGTTGAGAAAAATGTCTCCACTCATATGACCACCAATAATGTCAACATCAGGTCTGCTTTTCACTCTCTTTTATAAATTTCCTTTCACTTTTTGTTTTGGATTTCAAAATTGTTCATTAAACTGTCCGAATTTATGTTATTGCCAAGTCTCAGATAGTTGTTGCTTTTGGGATAATGTTGTTGCTGTTGTTGTAAAGTTTGATACTTTGATTTGTTGTAATGCAATGTCATTTTTGTTTGTGATAATGCCCTTTAGCTGGATATTTGGTGTTGTGGTACCGCTTTATTCTAGCAGAATCATGTTCTACAATTTAATATATGATGTAGAATTGATTCTAGCAGCCCAATTAGTTCATGTGAGAATAATGAATGTGTACAATGTTTGCTGGGGAATTGACTCTGAGTTGGTTTTTGGTTTAATATGCTTTGTTTCTGCTGTCAAATTTGAGGATACCAATTTTTTGTAACAACTGAAATCATATTAGTGAGATATTTGCACGAATATCAGCTAAAGAAATTGCTGTGTGTTCTCTTATGATCACTCTGTGCAGTTGTTATGGATCAAAGTACCTTGCTTAAGAAGTAGCAAGTGCTTTTTAAGGCAAAAAATTGACCGGTGACTTTTGTTTTAGCTCCAATTTGTTGTCATGATGCTTTGCATTATTGGCTTTTTTGTCGCTTTAACAATCGTTTTTGCTTCTTTCTTTCATGATCATCATCATCATTATCTCATGATATGAATTTTCAGTTTCAATCACTAGGAACTTTTTCCTGCTGAAAATTTGCTTAAAATAGTTCAAAATTATTCTCGACTTTTCATAGTTCAATAGTATTATGATGATATGCCGCTTTGATAAGCAAAACAATCATCTTATTGACATTGGAAGACCAAAAGGATTCTTACCAAATTTGGCATCTTAACACTCTTGTCTTTGTACTGTACAGGTACGTTGCAGTTGGAAACGAACCGTTTCTAGCAACATACAATGGAAGCTTCTTGAGGTCAACCTTCCCTGCCCTCCAGAACATCCAGTCGGCCCTTATAAAAGCCGGCTTGAGCAGCAAAGTCAAAGTCACCTGCCCCCAAAACGCTGATGTCTACTCGACCTCTACCGGGCTGCCATCTGGCGGGGACTTCAGGACCGACATCCACGACCTGATGCTCAACATGGTCAAGTTCTTGAGCGACAACGGCTCCCCTTTCACCGTCAACATCTACCCCTTCATCAGCCTCTACTCGGACCCCAACTTCCCCGTCGAATACGCCTTCTTCGACGGCAATGCCGCCGCCATAACCGACGGCGGCACCTCCTACACCAACATGTTCGATGCTAACTATGACACCCTCGTCTACACCCTCCAACGGAACGGGTTTTCCAACATGCCCATCACTGTCGGCGAGATCGGGTGGCCCACCGACGGCGACCGCAACGCCAACTTGGTGTACGCCCAGCGGTTCAACCAGGGGTTCATGACCCGCATCTCGGGGGGCAAAGGGACCCCTCTGAGGCCCGGGCCTATCGACGCCTACTTGTTCAGTCTGATCGATGAGGATGCCAAGAGTATCGACCCCGGGAACTTCGAACGCCATTGGGGGATATTCACGTATGACGGGAGGGCCAAGTACAATTTGAACCTCGGGACGACGAGTTCGGGGTTGCTAGTCGAGGCGAGAAATGTGAAGTACTTGGAGAGAAAGTGGTGCATGATGAAGCGAAATGCGAAGCTCGATGACCCGAATGTGGCCCCCAGTGTGAGCTATGCTTGTGGGCTTGCTGACTGCACTAGCCTTGGATATGGAACCTCTTGTGGGAACTTGGATGCTTGGGGCAACATTTCTTATGCATTGAACAGTTATTATCAGATTCAGAATCAGGATGAAGCTGCCTGCAAGTTTGAGAACATTTCTGCTGTCACAAAATCTGATCCGTCAGTTGGGACTTGCCGGTTTGGTATAATGATTGAACCGTATTATGGAGGAGCTGTGAAGGCGCTAGGATGCCCTCAAATGTTGTTGGGATTGGCTGCAAGTTTCGTGCTTTTGTTGCTAACAGGCTTATGACCGCTTTGAGGTGTCATTTTTTGTTGTCAATATGTTGTAATTGTAGCTAAGATTCTGACACAACATTGATGTAGCATTTTTTGACGATTTGGAGACCGTTGTTTGGTTAATCATGCATTTGTGCTGTTGTCTTGGGCTATGATGCTGCAGTCTTATAATGCTTTTATAGTTCATTTATAGGCTAACACCTACAACTTTTAATGCTGGTGAAGCTCAACATGAATGAAAGATCAAATTAATTTACAGAAATTGCATCAAATTTATGCAAACTGAAAAATGGGTGTTTGCGTGTGAACTCTTCATAGCGGCGGGTTTGTAGCATATCACATACGTGTGCCTCATATTTATCAAATAAATACGAGGTAAAATGTAGTGTGTTTAATATTCATTTATAAATGTCGAGGGTGTTCATCACTTAGGACACTTTTCAACTCGTTGCTTATAAGCTATTATCAACTTAAAAATTAGTAGCTCAAGTGTTTCTAGATTTGTTTATAAGCTGATTATAAACAGTGGATATGTTTGGTAGAGCTATCTTAACTGTAGCTAGTAAGTTGTAAAAAGCGTTAAATAGCTGACAAAGAGGCAAGGAAGAAATTTTTGGTTCATAAAATGAAATAGGGATGTATCTGTCGTAAACCTGTTAATAATAAGTTACCAACCAGTACAAAAACACTTCGAATAATATACGTGCATCTTTGAATTAGTAAATACTTGTAGTCAATCTGAAAGCACCATTCTTTTCAGTCAAAAGTAAGAACACAAGATTAAGCATTCACTTGAATCCGTAATATTTGTCCTGAAATAGAAATCACATCATCACACGAAAGATCAAGTAAGAAACCTTTGAATGCAATGCATCATCAAATCTGCAATTCTAAGTGTTTGAATGCCAAGGCTAGAAAGGGGTCTTCCCTTTTTGCAAGCCAAAACATGAGATAGCACAATATCCTGGAGCTGCTTTTGAACCTCTTCCATAGGTTGGCAGGCATCAATCATCTGTTCATCAAGTTTAGCAAACCAAATCACAACTCATATAATCCCAATTCTGCCACCAACAGTCCATAGAAACGATGATATATTTGGTCACATGACTCGTATTCACCGTTCAACTTGGCTCTCAGGGTCAGTTTGCCCCAAAATCAAATCCAAATATCAACTAACAGTACGCAGGGAAAACAAACTTCATTTTGAGGCACTCTTGCAATCCAAGTTGAAGGTCCAAATTCAAATCAAGGCAGATTCATTAAAAATAGATATATACCTTCCATGTAGGATCATGGAGAGCCTGGTAGCATCGAGCAACTTTCTTCTGAAACTCGAGCTTCTCGTATCTTTCACCTCCATAGCCTCCTCTCTCAGAAGCTCTCTGGTTGAACAACAATAATATTACACGTCCAAGAAATTTAAAAAAAAAAAAAAAAAAAACACGATACAAATGCCATATATGGCAAATGTAGGAATTCAGCAATTGTCTTATGTTAATGGCAATTTTGAGTGTCAGCTTTTGAAATCTGAACTTTCATATTAGTTAAAACACACCATGGGGACAAAACCACCATGCTTGCCATCCTGCAGGATGTATAATTTAAAGGACTGAACAGTCATTTTTACTTGGTTGCAGAGTACGAGAAGAGTCAAAGCATGTCAGTTTTGTCAGTTAAGGGACAAAAAAAATTAAAGTTTGTCAACCTAATTTAACTAAAATCAAGGTCATAAATCAAATTTGGGTCAAGAACAGGGCAAGCATTCCTGTTTTGCCCACAACAGGGTTGTCATAAAATGCATGTTATTTGTTTAAGGCTAAACGCATAAACGCCCCCCTCAAGTTGGCAATTTTCACCCTATGCATCATCCAAGTTTAAAAAGGTCCTATCATCCCCCTCAATGCCACATGTCAACTTCTGGTTGGAAATATAAAAGTAAAAATATGGCATGTTTGAAAAATCAAACTAACCATATTTCGACACGTGGCATTGAGGGGGTAATTGATTCGTTTTTGCCAGGAGGTAATAGGACCTTTTCAAACTTGGAGGGTGCATAGGGTGAAAATTGCCAACTTGAGGGGAACATTTATGCATTTGGCCAATATTCTCAATTTGTCATCTATTTGGTAAATTATATATATATATATATATATACAAAGTACCTCAGGTGGTATGTCAAGGTAAATCACTGCATCAGGAGCCAGCAGCCCAACCTCAGGAGCCTGCATAAGTATAACTCACTTAGTACATTGGAAATAAAGAACAGAAGCATCATCTTCCAAATATATAACAGAATCATGGACATTCTTTTATCTTGTTTTCACCTTACACCATTCAAAATCAAGTGCTTTTGCAGATGAGAAAGCGACTCCAGAATACGAATAACGGTCAACAATAAGGGTGGTCCCATTCTTCAGTGCAGTCTCCATCAATGAGCTGCAGAATCATTCCACATGTTAATATACATTTTCCAACACTTCAAACTGTAAATTTTGTCACAATTCATATTTCACCCATACCCCATATGATGAGATAAGACTAGACTGCATAAAATAAATACGAATTACATTTAGTAGAATGATTGGCAGCATGAGTTGTTGACCTAGAAGTAAGCAGTTTTACTTGTTTGATCTTTCCTATGGAATTATATAGTTTCATTTCAAAACAAAATATAGTTTGAGGCTTCTGAACTTTAGAACAACTTTAAAAGTCAATGATGTAAGCAATGTCAACCAAGATGTAGACACTTGAAACATCTATCCACAAAAGAAAATCTGGCGGTGTATTCAGTAACTCACAAGATAAGTCATCCAAACTATAGCACGATAAAATGTGACATTGACAAGTCCAAGCAACATCTACGTCTACAATATCATCTACTATTGAACTACCATTCATAAATTTCTTCTAAGGTTTACATACCAAATATCCCAGGAGGCAAATACATTAATCGAGTCCCAAAAAGGTAAAACTAAGGGATAGCCAGAAGAACCAGATATTTTCAATCTTTCACAACACAATAAAACATGGATAGGTAGAGCAAACCCTGAAGGTATTAAAAACAGCGCATCAGAATACAGCAAAACAAATATAGATGTATTTCCATGAGCAAATGTAGTTGGAGGAATAACTGGTTTAGTGTAAAAGTTTGATTAAAACATAACAGCCTGAAATAGCTACATACTGAAAACTGAAAAGAACAAAAGTAAGGGGAGTAGGGGACTAACACTACAAAAGGTCTCAAACAGATTAACAGCACTCGTTATAAGAAGACAAGGGCCAGTCAGAACATCAAAATTTCATCACAGCCACATAAATCATGCAAAGACTTCTTGGATAAAAAAAATACCTCTTCTCCCAGCGATTTGCACTGTACAGCAGATGGATTGTGTGATCATCTAACTGGGACTGATTTGTAAGATAGGCAGATATCATCTGTCCAATGCTAGTTGTTCTGTCAGGAAACCGCCACAATTCTACAGGGTGTCCGAGTCCTTCCAAGTAAGACTGTAATTTTCCACATTGTGAATTCTTTCCACTGCGATCTAAAACTTCTAGAACTATCAAAGCACCTCTTGAATCACCGTTTCCAGCATTGCTATTAGTTGCCATTCTAGCTGACCTAATAGAACATTTCCAGGGACAGTTCAAGCGAGAACTCAGTGACCTCTTCGCTACTGAAGTGTGAAAATTTCTGTTTCACAAAATAACAAACTAAGCATCAGATAACTATTTGATACTTCTGGTTTTCCTTTTTCTGCTCCCCCTTTGGAGATTTACAGATTTGTGGTTCAGAAGTGAATTTCATTGTTAAAAGTCCAATAAAGGACTAAATATACAATATTGAAGCCAGTGGCACATTAAAGCAGGAGAATCACCTTAATAAAGGACTAATTGAACCACGCTGCAGGAAGGTTGTTGCAGAGATCATTAGCATGTAGAACACTCATTTAAAATTAACAGTCAAGTCCTGATGCAGCGGTTTCAGCTGTCAACTTGTGAGACATTTAGGTGGTAGGACACAAAAGTAGCTACAGTGGTAGAACAAAAAACCCACAACCAAATTTCAGCAAACTCATACAAGAATGATGAATAACGCCATCGTAGTCGAGGGAGAAAAGTGCACTCAAGGTGCAAGGGCTGCGCCTTATGCCTAGGCGCAAAAGAAAGTGATTGCCTTGAACAAAAAAGCTCACTAGTCTGAAATTTTACATAATAATTATATAAGACATTCAAAATTCATAAAACACAACAAATGATAATGCTTGACAACAAAAAGTAAGTCATTAAAAATCCACATTTAGATGCAATAACAATCCATAAAATCATTCCTAATGCAAAACTACAGCATTCCTAAAAAATCCATAAAATGATTTGAAACACAAAACAAAATAAGACCATTACTAACACATAATAATCCATATTAGACCATGTTAACCAAACTCTGCGGATAAATGCAGCCCAATCTAAACCAAATGAACAAAAGCCTAATTTAAGCAACAACAATTAGACCGTATAAATTAAATCACCACATTGAGCGGTTGATCAAATCGTACATACATGTATACTTGAGCAATCGAACAAATCAACAAATGGAGAAAAAAATAATATCTGAGTTAAGCCAAAGTCAACATACAACTGACCTACATAGGAAGAGACATACGCATATATACAAACTGTAGAACTGAATTGCAGCAGAGTAAATCAAAAGCAGTAAACATAAAATTAAGGGAAAAATAAGTAAAAGACATATAATGAAAATCAGTAGTGCAAGTAAAAGAAAAGGCAGAAGAGTACCTTTGATGGCGGGTGAAAGAGAGAAGAGAAAAATGGAGAGGAAGAGTGCAGGAGTGACGGAGAACGGCGACGCAAGGACCAAAAATTAGAGAAAAAGGCTTTCCCAATTGTGGTGTGGTGCATTTTGCTGCTCAACTTTTGAATTTTAAAAAATTTCAAATTTTTTTATTTATTATACATTTTTATCAATTTAAAGGGTTGATGTGTGCATTTTTTTCCACAATCAACATTATTCCGGTGCTTTTTTTAAAAAGGCTATCGTCCAAGCAAAGTAGGGAACGGATGTATGCAGATAAAAAGATGGCTTCCAATTAATCATTGACAGCTATTTATAACTTCACAATAATAAAAGTGCTAACAATTTAATGAGTTATTTTATTTGGTTAAATATAATTCAAAGCAAAAAAGACGTTGAACCTTTCACCTTGTAGGAATAATGAATGAATGCTATAGTTGAATGTGAACATCCAGATCTCCTTTTATGCAGGCAGAGCTTAAAAGATCTGAACATGTATGTAGTCCAAAAGACTGAAAATTGGAAGTGGGAAAAAAAATAAGCAAAGGGAAACATTTTAGTTCGAGAATAAAACCAATAGGATAGCATTCATTGCCAAATACACATCTAGACCCCCTCAACTTTTTTATTTTTTTGTCAGACTTTCCTGAACTTTTTAAAAGTTTCTCTCACCCGCCTCAAAACCTTTTAAAAGTTTCTCTCACCCCTTTAAATGTCACGTGTCGACTTTTGACTGGTTTGACTTTTCAAATATGTCATCCAATCAAAAGTTGACACGTGGCACTTAAAGGGGTGAGAGAAACTTTTGAAAGTTTTTGGGGGGTGAGAGAAACTTTTAAAAAGTTCAGGGGAGCGACAAAAACTTTTCAAAATTCAGGGAAACCGGACAAAAAAATCAACAAGTTCAGAGAAGTCCCGATGCATTAAACCAATTTTATTCGAGCCCAAATTTCAGTTCTATCTGTCATAAAGCTATACAAAATTTGGCCATTGCATCGAAATAGCAAAAATATTCTGGACCAGAGATGCATATCGTAAAACAAAAGGTAATTTAGAGATGAAATATTGTTGGCTTGTAGTTCCATCTGAAATGTAGCCTCAAAGACACAAAGTATTGTTAGCAAAATAAGGAGATGAATAAAAAAGTTTTATTTTCAAATCATTCTCTAAAATAGTTGATGGATAAGGTTTCTTTTAGCTTGGAGAATTCTAGAGTTGTACCTCATCCATTAATTGTATTTCAATAATTGATATTCAAATTGTAATAGTTCGTAGGATCCACAATATAATTGAATTGCAACTATTAAAGATAAATGAATGATTGATAATTAATTGTAATGGTTTGTAGGGTTCATTGAATTTCAATTATTAAAAATGAATGAATGATTGAAACTTTACAAATCTCTAACTGTAGAGAATTTAAATCCAAGATGAAACCCAATCTTAGATTAAAAATCACATTATTAAAATTCATCTCATAAATAAAAAAATATTCAAAACGTAATAAACAATTGGACTTGTAAAGTGTAAAATAATCGAAAAATCTTAGATTTGGAATTCAACCATAAGAACTCATGACAAGCAAACGTTCATTGGGTTACATCTTAAGCTTTTTCTACTATTTATCTTTCTTTTTTTAAGATTATAATAAAAAGCGGTTTTCCCTTATTTGAACAAGTTGTATGAGCTTAGTCTGCAGCGATGACGAATTATATGATCAAATTGTCGAATTTTCAAATGTGAATTTGACAATTTGCAACCAATGTGAACCCAATTCACTCAATAAATGCACCTTTAATTTGTAGTTTTCGGTTTTATTCTCAAGAAATCAATTCACTCAAAAGGTATTTTTCTCATTACTTTCATTTTGTTACTGATTTGAATCAAACAGTAAGAACTATAAACATTCCAGTAATCTTACTTATAATAATATACGGATTTTCTTTTCAAAGATTTACTAATTATTCAAGAAAATAATATGCGGATTTTACACAAATTACTCGGTTAAAAAATCATTCAAATAACTATATGAATACTGCAACGAACAATTCAAATAATGAAATGGATAAGCTGAAATGCAAAAGAAAAGTCACATTTAATTAAATTATGGCCACATGTTTGATTATTTCTGTTATCTGTTTTCTAGGTTTTCCATTTTTTATTTCTTCCTGCCCATGGATATGTGCCCAACCCTTCAATATGCAACTTGACTCTCTTCAATTGGATTTAATTAATGAGAATAAAATCTACACAAGTTGATCAATATATAATATATAGTATTATAGAGATGTTTATTATTACGTTGAAACAAATTAATACGAACCAGAACAACCTAATCCCCTGTCTGTTTGTCTCTTGTAGTCTTCTTCTAATATATTTTAGTTTGAACTAAAATTAAATGTATTATTAATAACCAGGATATTAAGACTGGAAAAACAACGTTATTATGACTATTTTTACTTTTGCACTTTTTTATATAATCATAGTCATATATTCATGAATAAGAAAAGATTACAGGCTTTCAGAAGAATATTGAAGACGAATGAACTAAGCCATTACATAGACCACAAAAGGGCACCAAATTACCACAAAAGGAAACAAAAATACTGCATAGGGTATATAAATCTAACTCCATAGGGTAGAAGAAACAACGGCAACAAAACAAAAAGACCTAAAATTGTTTTTCAATCAACTCGAAGCTCTGACTCCCATAGCCGTAGATCTGCAAAAAAAAAAGGCACAAAAAGATAAAAAAAACTCTTGAACCCAAATATTATATTTGACAAGATCGTTATACTAAACCGTAGATTCGTAGATCTACGCTAAAATCCGCTTGAGTGAAGGTGAGAGACATCAACTGATTATCCCACTCAACATAACTTCACCAAATGAAACATGAATATCCCTAAACTTGCACGATCACATGGGCGTCAGAAATTTGCATTACAATGAACCAAATCATATTGTTCATTAATTCATCAGGTGTTTGGTTTGTGAAATGACGCTGTATAAAAATAACATAAAATGAACGATAAAATGTAACCGTGAAATGATGTAACATTGTGAGGTAAGGAGAATAAAGAATTGAAAAATAACGTAATAGAAAAAGAGAAATGGGGGTAGAAGTTGTGGGGGAGTTGACTGGTTCAGAAGGGGTAGTCTGTGTCTCATAGCGGGCAGCCTTGAGAATGAAATGTTATCTTGTTAAATTCCAACGTGCCATTTCTCTTTTCTCCTTACTCCCTCTTCTTCTTCCCTTCTTCTTAATTTCCTCTTTTCATTCAATTCCCTTGGCTCTCTTCTTCTTCTTCTTTTTTATCGATTTGATTTCAAAATATGTTGCAATTATCGAAAATATTGTGCGTTATTGCTTTTGGAATTTTGGTTTTCAACTTCCAATCTCTCGCTCAAACCTTGCCTTTGCCGCCCAACGAAGGTGCGATTCTTTCCTTTTTGTTTGAGTTTCACTTTCAATCTCAATTTTGAATCTGTTTTCTCTCAACGAGGCTGTTTCTAGGTTCTGCAATCATTTCTCAGTTTCAGGGAATTTCAATTTCGAGTTGTTTTCCTTATTTGGACATGATCTTCATTCTCCATGTGCTACATACATGCTTTTTGTGCCTGGATTTTATTAAAGTTTAAAGTGAAATAGACACCAAATAAGTGAGACAATTTATTAAAATAAGTGTGAATGTTCTTTAAAATTGGTTTTGAATTTTAAAAAATCCTAATTCGGTGCATAATATCAGCATTTATTTCATCGATTAGGTGGAAATTATTCCATCGTTGTATGGATGATAATAATGTTAGTGTCGGCTAGGGTGCAAAGTCAAATATTGCACAGGTTAATCCGTGCATTTCTATGACATCAATATTTCTATTAGCGATTAATCCTAATTTTTAGTTGTTGATTTGATAATTAATGTTCTGTCTTTTTTGGAAAAGTTATTGTCAAGTGGGAGAGTTTTTAAATTTGATTTTATGATATTTTGTTTTGGTAGGGCCTCTCCATTATTGCATCATCATAGCATTTACATTATTATTCATGAATCATGACGTTGCATCATGTAGACTTGGCCAATTATTCATTTTATTCCATGAGATGAGTTTTGACTTTTATTTAAAACAAAAAAAAACAATGTTCATGGCATATCAAATAGCACTTAAGTGTGATATAACTGAAATAACTTCAATTGTTTACAGTTTCTTTATCATCTGTGCTCAATTTTTTTTCCATTTGATGGATGTCAGAAAATTGAAAAAAAAAACACTATACTCTATTGACAATACTTGCTAAAAGTATATTAGCAAAACGGATAATAGCTTGTACTAATATAATACGTAATTGGATTTCTTCATCAAATTTTATTTTTATTTACGAATGCATGTGCTTGTTACTCTTAAATTAACCAAGACTTGTATGCGAGAAGCTCATCTTGTCTTGGTTTGAATCTGCCCCGATAGCCTGCCTTTAGCCCATATTGAGATACAGCTTAGATGTGATTGGTTTTGCTGTTATATGCCATAATAACATTATATGAAGTAGAATTCTTTTTATTTTGACCGAAAATTTGTACAAAAGAATATGTCTGGGTCCTTGATAAACTTTTGAAGCAATAATAAATTTTTGTTTGTGTAACAGTTGAAATTCTTGGGACAATATCAAGCAAGTTAAACATAGGATGGAACGTTACATCAACTTCATGTGGCAGCCCAGACTGGACGGAGTTTCTCACCTGCGGTGACTGTTCTGCCACTTTTTGTCATGTCACCAACATGTATGTTCCTGCTTCATTATTTTCTTTTCTTTTTTTTCTTTCAAATTCTATTCGAGTTTCATGACGTTAACATGTAAAATCTATTCTTACAGCCAGATCAAGGGCTTCAACTTGGCCGGAACTATGCCACCTGAGTTTGGAAATCTTTCTCATTTGATTGAAATGTAAGTGATTACTAATTAATCTCTGTTCTTTCCTGAAATAGCTATAGAAATTAATATTCGAGACGTTATATTCAAATCTTTCATGAACATATGAACAGTGATCTTACTCGCAACTATCTGAATGGAACAATCCCTACAAGACTTGCTCAGCTCCCAAATCTTCGGATATTGTAAGTTGTCTTGTCAATGAAGTTTTCTATTTTCATTCAGCCAATAAAAATATTGCTGATTTTTAATGACTCAGGTCTCTGCTTGGAAACCGCCTTAGCGGGCCAATTCCTCAGGAAATCGCTAATATAAGTACCCTCGAGGAAATGTAAGCGACAAAATCTTGGTTGATTTGTGCACTGACATAAAATATTTATTGCTTTATTTACATCGTAGTTCATTTTGATGCCACTCAGGGTCTTGGAAGATAATCTTCTCCGAGGAACTCTTCCACGAAATCTTGGAAATTTAAGAAATCTAAAGAGACTGTAAGATTGACATTTATTTTTATCCCTAATTTTTTGTCCATGTATGCTAATAATTGTTGTCATTCTTTACTGTGGCAGCCTTCTTTCTGCTAACAACTTTACAGGAACAATACCAGATACATTGGGTACTTTAAGGAACTTGACTGACTTGTGAGTAATTAATTACGAAAAAATTGTTGTATATTATCCATCATGTTTGACTTTATTGATGGACTTGGAAGTAATCTTGGTGCAGTCGGATAGACGGGAGTACACTTTCAGGGAAAATACCTGATTTTATTGGGAACTGGGCCAACTTGACTGTATTGTAAGCAATATATGATTATTATGCAGAAATCTTGAATTATATTCCTTCAGTTCAAATCATGAGAAACTTGCTCAATTGTGCAGACATTTGCAAGGAACATCTATGGAAGGGCCTATTCCTGCTAACATCTCCCTTTTGACCGGTTTAGAAGAATTGTGAGCCAGAATTCTCTTTTTTCTTTATTTCCTTCTGTTGTCAGCACCATGAATATGAACCCAAATAAATAAATTAATGTCGTTTTTCAGGGTAATATCAGATTTGAGTGGTCCAAGTTCAAATTTCCCAGATGTTTCAAAAATGGAGAAACTGGAATTATTGTAAGTTTTGTCAATCCAATCTGAGATAATCTTTATCTTATCTCTTGGGGTTTATTTTTGTCATTCATCATGAGTTTTTTTTCATTTCTTGTTTCTCAGAGTGCTCAGGAATTGCTTGATTAACGGTTCAATCCCAGTTAACCTGGGACAGCTGCAAAATTTAAAAACTCTGTAAGTTCACAGAAATTCTTCGCATAGTTTCAAGATATTTGTTATGCATGCCATTAATTTTCTAATATTCTATTATTCACAAAGTTGAAGGAGCATATTGTATAAAAGAAAAGAAATCTTGCATTTGTGTAATGCTATAAATTACATCAACAAGTGACAAATGGCTTTTCTTTTTCCTTGCTTTATTGCAGAGACCTTACCTTCAATAGGCTAACAGGACCAATTCCGGACAATCTTCAGAGTCTACAGTACATGTAAATAACCAATGAATAGAAGCGTGGATATAATATTCTGTTTGATTTTTCGTTGCTACTTAATCTTGTATGTGAAATCATTATGTGTAGGTTTTTGACCAATAATTCACTCACTGGAGAAGTGCCTGGTTGGATCTTGAACAGTGGTCAGAGATAGTAAGTCCTTTTTCTGAAGACAGATTTTTTAGTAGAAAGGCCCTGTTCTCTTCACATTCAATTTGGTTCAGTTAAGTTAAGTTCAATTATGATCCATTAATTTTAGTTGAAAAAGTGATGTAAACAAATTAAGTTCAGTTCAGTTCAGGTTTTAGAAGTTGAAGAGAACAGGACCAAAGTCTGAATTGCCATTTTTTCTGTTGTCCAGTGACTGATATTCTTGACTCGATTTGTTCCAGTGATTTATCTTACAACAATTTTACTGGTAGCGTTACGGGTGACTGCAACAGTCAGTCTGTGTAAGCATTATTTATTAGTTGTTTTGTTTTTCTCTGCTGTATTAATTATTTACTCAACTTCATGCGCAATGACTAACAGGAACTTGGTTTCGAGTTTTCCGTCTTCTGCAAGCAATGAGTAAGTTCTTGACCACTGGGCTTTTTGACTTTTTTCTTCCCACAAAAAAATAAATGTTAGATTATTGACAATCAATATATTCCACCTTGCAGAGTTTTTTGGTGCATGAAAAAGGACCTTGCCTGTCCTCATAAACCCGTTTGTGAGTATAACATCAATGATTTATACCGGGACTAACCTTCAAAAAAATCACTCTCAGCTTGATTGGTTATGATAAATAAGTCCAGACGAGCTTTTTTCCAGAAAATTCCTCAACCTTTTTATTTACGGATAAGTTATGTTTTAACTTGGAAGTTGACTTGCTCACCTCAGTCAATACTGAATCAACTTACACTTTGACTTGCATATTGAGTTTACAAAAAAATCCAAGATGTACCTTTTTATGTCAGTCTGTTAAGTTGGAAGTGCATATTGAAACTACCACCTGCTTTTTCTCTGAGTTTACTGAGTTGGTTGATTAAATTTTCAGCTCATACCCTGCACATAAATTGTGGAGGACCTCGAGTTTCCGTCAATAAAACTGACTATCTAGAAGACACAACAGACGGTGGGCCATCAAGGTTTTATTCATTTGCGCAACAATGGGCATACAGCAGCACAGGACTGTACATGAGAAACGAGAAGGCTCTTTTTGTAGCCGGAAACAGTTATAATCTAAATATAAGTGGCGGAGAC
Source organism: Euphorbia celastroides (assembly GCA_948291685.1). NCBI lineage: Eukaryota > Viridiplantae > Streptophyta > Magnoliopsida > Malpighiales > Euphorbiaceae > Euphorbia > Euphorbia celastroides. The sequence continues at coordinate 3,039 of CAOJBJ010326899.1, read as the reverse complement.
ATTTATAAAACAGCTCGCCTTGCTCCTCTTTCACTCAAGTACTATGCTACTTGTATGAAGCCGGAGAGCTACAAAGTCCAACTTCACTTTGCTGAGATCATGTTTACTGGTGACCAGTCCTTTGCCAGCCTCGGAATGCGCATATTTGACGTTTCTATTCAAGTAAGTTAAATCATGCTTATCATATGGATTAAGGGTCTGTTTACTGGTGATAGTTTTGGGAAAGCTATTTTGGCAGTTCCCAACTTTTTGATATAAAGATTCAAAATGCACTGTCAAAATAAAAAAAAAAAGTGATGTTATATGAAAAGTTTGTGATACCAACTTTTAGGGACAGCATAATGCCAAACAAAAGCTAAGTATTTGAAGTTTCTAATGTGACATGTATTTCCCAGGGAAAAGTTATGCTTAAAGATTATAACATAATGGAGAAAGCTGGAGGCGTTGGAATTGGTAAAACCGAGGTATTTGATAATATAACGATCGATAGTAGCACTCTAGAGATCCATTTATATTGGGCGGGCAAAGGTACTACTGCTATCCCCGACAGAGGTGTCTATGGACCTCTCATTTCAGCCATCTCAATCACACCAAGTAAGTCACATGCCTTTTATTTTGAACCGGTTATTAAAAAATGTCAAAAATCAATTATATGAAACCTGTTTTATTTCTTGGTGCAGACTATGAGGTAGATGATGGTAGCAGTGGTTTATCAGCGGGCGCCATTGTTGGTATTGTAGCAGCTGCATTTGTTGTTCTCATCTTGATCTTGCTCATCCTCTGGAAGAAAGGTTGCATTGGTGGCAAAGAACCTGACAATAATGGTAAGATTTTTTTGGCAAAAATTGAAAAATTAAGAACAATGGTTTCCCTTCTTCTCACCATTTTTGGTTCTATTGTAACAGCAGAACTTAAGGGACTAGATCTTCAAACCGGTTCATTCACTTTGAGACAAATTAAACGTGCCACAAATAATTTCGACCCTACTTACAAGATAGGGGAGGGAGGATTCGGTCCAGTGTACAAGGTAACAACAAATGGAAACTCTTCATAAAAAGTATTGTTTCAGAGTGTTCCAACATAATTCTGAAGCTGATGTAATAATTTCAGGGTGTGCTCTCGGATGGAGTAGTAATTGCAGTTAAGCAGTTGTCATCAAAATCAAAGCAAGGCAACCGGGAATTTGTGAATGAGATTGGAATGATATCTGCTCTACAACACCCCAATCTTGTCAGACTCTATGGCTGTTGCATTGAAGGAAATCAGCTGCTGTTAGTGTATGAGTACTTGGAAAACAACAGCTTGGCTCGTGCACTTTTCGGTAATTTACTCAACTAGTTGACCTTCTACATCAATTTCACCTCGAATGAAACTGAATATTTGTGTATAAATATTAGGTCCACTGGAGCATAGAATTGACTTGTCTTGGCAAAGGAGAAAGAAGATTATAATGGGGATTGCAAAGGGATTAGCCTATTTGCACGAGGAGTCTCGGTTGAAAATAGTGCACAGAGATATAAAAGCCACAAATGTGCTTCTTGATAAGGATTTGCACGCCAAGATATCGGATTTCGGTTTGGCCAAGCTTGATGAAGAGGAAAACACCCATATCAGCACCCGAATAGCCGGAACTATGTAAGATCTTGCTTGCATTTTAATGGAGAAACTGCAATTTTAAATGCCGACAAAAAGAAAAATATGCATTTTAATGTTTTTATTTGTTTTTGCAGAGGTTACATGGCGCCGGAATATGCAATGAGAGGTTACTTGACAGACAAAGCTGATGTGTACAGCTTCGGGGTTGTTCTTTTGGAGATCATTAGTGGGAAGAGCAACACCAATTACCGACCAAAGGAAGAGTTCGTTTATCTTCTCGATTGGGTAACAATTTAGTCCTTCAACTTAGTAATTTATCTTAACTAGTCCACAAATTCTGAAAACGGGGTTTCGTTTTTTTTATGCAATGCAAAGGCGTATGTGCTGCAAGAGCAAGGGAATCTTCTAGAACTAGTGGACCCGAGCCTGGGAACAAACTACTCGAAAGAAGAGGCAAGAAGGATGCTAACTCTAGCTTTATTATGCACAAATCCATCTCCAACATTGAGGCCTTTGATGTCTTCGGTTGTTAAGATGGTGGAAGGCAAAATTCAGGTCCAAGCTCCAGTAGTGAAGAGAGGTTCCGTTGATGAGGAGGCTCGGTTTAAGGCGTTTGAAATTTTGTCACAGGACAGTCAAACAAACTACTCCAATTTCTCCTCTCAGGATAGTCAAGCTCAAAAGAGCATATCAATGGCCGGCCCTTGGATCGATTCCTCCATTTCTGTTTCGAGTAGAGATGAAGTGTCAGAAGAGCATCCTGGAGCCCGACTTCTGTAAGGAGTTGCTAGAGATTGTGAAAATGTTTTGATTGCTTTGTAGTTTCAATATTCTGTATTGTTATAAGAACCTTGAGTTGATTTGTATACAGTTTTCGACACTTTCTTTGTTCATATTATGTTCTCCCACAATAACTATGCAATCACCTTAATGATTGGTTCTTTTTGTTTTCTTCTCTTCTAAAAAATACTAGAATCTACTTTTATATTTGAATATTCAATGTTTTAGATTGGAACAACAATAAAAAAAAATCACTTTCTTGTTTTCTACCTACATTTATGATATCTCTAGATATCATATTATATTGTAGGTCTAATACATAGTTAAGCCCCCAATTATTACATTTTTTTGCACTAACCCTCTCACTTTTTTGATATTAGTTTTAATCCCCCAAACTTTACCAAATCGTTAGTTTCAGCCCCCCGGTTGCCACGTGTCATAATTTGATTGGTTTGACTATTCAAAAAGGCCAAATTTTTTAATTTTGCCTCTCCAATCAAATTATGACATGTGGGAATTGGGGGGCTGAAACTAACGATTTGGTAAAGTTTAGAGGGTTAAAACTAACATGAAAAAGGTTAGAGTGTTAGTGCAAAAAAGTGTCATAATTGAGGAGTTAAGTATGCATGAGTCCTATATTGTATTGTATAATACATCATTTAT
>CAOJBJ010326602.1:0-10485 GCA_948291685.1 Euphorbia celastroides | reverse complement strand
TTGTGAAAGCATTTCAGTGTGTAAAATCTCTTTAATCGGGTGATTGGAGAGTGGGGACTCAGCTTCTAGATTCAGGAGTAATTAGAAGTGGTATATCCTCTTGTAATAGGACTTAGCTAATCTGGTGAGAGATTGGTGGTATATCCTACCTCTGAAAGAGACTCAGCTAAGCTAGTGAGAGGTTAGTGGTATATCTGCTGTCGGTAACAAATCTTTGTAATACGACTTACCTAATCTAGTGAGAGGTTAGTGGTATATCCTACATCCGGAAGAGACTCAGCTAAGCTAGTGAAAGCTTAGTGGTGTATCTGCTTCTCGGAGACAATTGTAAACGGCTTCCTTCCTGCCCGTAAAGGAAGAAGATAGTGGATTAAAGCCCAGCAGGAGTTCTGGGGACTGGAGTAGGCGTAAGCCGAACGAGGATAAAAATACGGTGTTGTTAAGTTTAAACAAACCAACTAGCATCCGGTGTGTGTTGTGCATCCGGAAGTAAACAGTTTGCATCCGGAACCTAATTCCGGAACTGACTCTGAGCGATTTTAAAAGAAGATCACGTTTCCGCGCAAAAGGTTAGAAAAAGGGTCATTCACCCCTCCTCTGACCAGTCTTGTGGATTACAGTGGGACCAACATCTTCGTTCCCCCAAATCTCATTCCAAATCGTTAGACGGCAACAGCCGTCATAAACGTTTCTTCTATTGAGCGAAATCATGGCTAAAGCTACTTTATCGGGAGACCTGTAGCGAACCAGTGCTCTCAAATTGTTGTTGGTAGACAAACAATGATATTCTCCACTGAACCATAAGGGGAGCAAATTTGATGAAAAACTTCTTCTATAATGTAATGACTGAGATCTTCTTTTGTAACAGGATCCTTTAAGATTTCTACAAAGATTTATAGTAGCCGAGAACCGAACGGCTCTGATACCATTTGTCAGGTTCTTGATCCTAACTAAGATAAGTAATTTAGAGAATAGAGGAAGGGGGTGGGAAATTAGAAGAAATTGGGATGGGAAATAGAGGAAATTAGAGATAGAACAGAGAATAGGAGGAAAATAGAAAAAACTGTTTCATTAATTTGGTAATTGATAATTCTCACTTCATTACATTGCACATACATAAAGGATGAACAACTATTACAAGATGTCAAAATAACTAAACCACCTCTAGAACATTCTGGACTAATTACATAATCTATTTAATTAACTAAGACTAATTACTACTTATAAGCTAAATCCCAATTAATTATGAGTACTGACATACACCCAAGGCTACAAAAAATGGACTTTTGGAGACAACCAAAGTTGTCTCTAAGAGTAAGAAAAATCGTCCCCTAAGCTTTTGGAGACAGCTTAAGCATCCCCATAAGTCATTACCAATGCCCCCGTCCCCGAATCTTTAGGGAACAAAAAGTGGATGTTCGTCTCCATTTTCAAGGACAAAAACCGTCTCTAAGAATGTGGACGATTTTTGTCTCTAATACTAGGGATGAATTTCGTCCCCATTAAAAGGAAACGACTTTTGTCCTTGTGCTATATGACGACATTTTTGTCCTTATGTAATGAAGACGACTAATGTCCCTACCTTTGGAGACAAATATTTGTCTTTAAAGAAAGGGGCACAAATTGTCCCCAATCAAAGGAGACAATTTTCGTCCCATTAATAGAGGACAAGTATTTGTCCTTAGTTAGAGGGACAATACTTGTCCTTATAAAGAAGACAATTTTTTGTCCCATATGTTAGAAGACAACTTCTGGGTCTCCAGAGGGAGCTATTTCCGTCCCTAGTAAATGGAGACATTTTTTTGTCACAAACATAGAAGACAATTATTGGTATAAAAAATATTGTCCCCAACACAACGGAGACAATTTTTCTCAAAAATAAATAATTAATTCCAACCCTATATATACATACACACATCCAAATTGAAATGAATATTAAATAAATATTATTTATAATTCAATGTTCTGATAGGACAAAATCTAAATGACGAAAATCTTCAAATTGATAAACTAAAAGGATTTATATCTCTCTAGTCACAAACGAAGATAAGAAGAATATAAAAATACAAAATTTTTGAAACACAAATAAAGAAAGAACAAGCAAAGTACTTCGAAGTTTCTCCGCCAGAACCATAGCTGAAAACAGGTCGTCCAAGTCCAACTTCAATGCCAATCTGCACTATAAAACTAAAATGAGGTCATGGACATATCTAACATAACAAAGCAAAAAATGCTACAAGTTTAATATTAGATGGAATGCTTTATACTTATGGGGTCCAAAGTCGCCGAGTAGATAAAATAGGAGCAGCTAAACAGCACATATGATATAGTGTACATTAAAAGGCTTCTGGATAGTTGTATACTAAAATTGATTTCTTTTCTTTTTACATTTTTGCGCCTAGTGTCCATCAGGCGTGCATAGCCCCTTTGCACCTCAGAGCGCCTTGCACCTATGACAACTATGTCAAAGAGCATGGAATTCACAATCTAAATTTGAAATATCAAGTTTGTAATAGCTAATCTATTTAATTCCAGTCCTAGAAACTACTAATACATTATGCTAGGATTCAAGCCTGAGGCTAAAGATTAAACAAGATATAGAGGATAGATGTGTATATACCCATATAATATATATACAAGACATACGGTTGCCGAACATGAACATATTACAAACATTTAGATTATGTGACTCTTTGTTGAAATTTCATAGTAAAGCATCTCTACACCGAAGCTTTAACTCGCACTTGTGTATGGAGTAGCAGATCGATTTTTCTTCCTAGTTTTCTTAAATTAAAGAACCGATAAATCAATGTAGCTTTCTCAAAAAATGATAAATAAAACCACCCTCAACAAGTAGATATTTAAGTTCAAATATGAAAATAAAGAGTCATCTCAAATCATGCTTCCATATAATCGAAATGCAAAAGATAAGAAATCAGATAAACCTACTTGTAGAGATATCTTCAAGTCCTCATATCTGGAGTTTAAGACCTGCAAAAGAATACCAAACTAGTATAAACACACATCAACACTCTCACCACCATAAAGCAAATTAGATCCCAAAACATATCAATAAAACAAAGAGTATTTTCAACTTAATGTTCTTAAGCTTACCGAGAAAACACGGATAAACATAAAAAACTAACATGAAATCAATCATCTGAATATTAATCTCCTTAGCAAACAAAGGCTCCTCCCATTAACGAATACACCATTCCAACCTCCTCATTAACAAAAGAAAGAAGCAGAATAACACTCAAACATGGATCTCAAAAGCTTCTCACAAAATTAACCAAAAACAGCCACATTACTACTTAGCATGTAAAACCAACCACAAACAGAAGTAAAATATGTTGGGCAAACCTCTTTGAAAGACGATCGATAGCTAATCCATCCTCCTGAAAAACCTCATCTTCTTCATTCACTTCAGCGGTATCATCAAGTGGTCGAATTGGTAATTTTTATACATCACAAACATCATATTTTTCATAGTGAAGTCTAATACCTCTGATGTACTTCTTTGCACTGCTATAGGACTCAGGTAAAGTTACCTTGCCATTGGGTATGATAACTCTCAATAAACTAAGCAAATCATCAACTGATCTATTTGTCCATCTATGAAAACTCTTCATTTGAAGTAATTTCACTATGGTGGCCAATTTTGAGAGTTCACATCCTGAATGCAACTTTTGATTTGCTTCCTTTAATAACCGATAGAACTTAGCAGCCTCCCCTCTAGGCTCCCATCCATTATTGATATCTTCATGTACATCATCATCTGTAGCAATAGTCATGTCTGTACAAAAATAAATAGATAAATAAACAAATAAGTTTAATCATGTTTACATAGAGTGAATGCTTAATAAGACAATATTGAATAGTCTATTACCATTAAAATGAAAAACCACGAAATTATTGTAGATGAATATGACTAAGTAACAAACTACTTGACATGGTATGTTTTAGGGAATTGCATGCCAAACTTAAAAATACTTATTTGCAAGTGCACTAATGTATTCGTAACTTTTTTTTTTTGAAGAATTAGGATTTTGAAGGAGCCAAGGTTCGATCCCTGGTAATCTCCATGATCCAAGCAATATGGATGTACCACTTGACCAAAGGCCAATTGGTAATGTATTCGTAACTTGTTCAGATTAAATGTAACTTATATGAACAAGAGAAACACCATTAAGAAACACATACAATTTGATTCTTATTCGTTTTTCAACCAAAAAACCTTAAATATTACACAAGATTAAAGAAAATTAGAACTAATGTGCATAATCAACATCATTTATCTAAAGTGCTAATAATTTCAATTACACTACACCTTAAATAAGAAAATATGCACTGGTAGTCAATTGAACAAATATTCATCCTGCTAAATCAACCACATTTAAAACAAAAATCAAACCTGTAGTCTTGTGGTAGTAATTTTGAGCAGGATGGATGGGAGTTAAGCGAAGAATCCGTGTACAATTTTGCGAAGCTAGTGATAAGATATCTCTTCCCTTAACCAATAACTGGTTAAAAATTCCTCACTGGGCTGAAGATTGGAATTCTAAATTCAAGAAGAGAAGGAATTCCTCAGATCTCAGGTTTATTGGAATGAAACTCAATGAAAGATTTCATATTTAAAATTAAAAAACAGACCTGATTTAGGAGGCGGAAACTTCGAGATGGAAGTGACGAACGAATTCCAGTCGACGGAAGAGCGGTGTTCGTGGTAGGCATTGTGGGAACTCAAGCGCAAAAATCGTTAACAGAAGGAGTTGCTGCGTTCTTCCGTATAATTTTTAAATTTCTTTTATTTAATAAAACAACACGTTCTGCTCTAGTCAGTTAACTTCACCCACATACAACATATATATCCAGCTTTGTGTATTAATTAATTAATTAATTCACCAATATAATTACTTACGGTAAAACTATTAGTATTAAATTTTGATGAATGAGAAACTATATATCAAATATAGAGAAAAGTATAGGCACGTGACATATTGTTTCAATTGATAAGTATTTGCAATTTTTTAAAATTCAAAAATTACCATACGTTTATAACCCTTTTACTTGCTTTCTACCTCAACCCTTTGCCACGGACTTGCCCTGATTTAACTTCAGATACCCTAAGAAACACCTCATCTACTGCTTCATCTTCATTTGTTAATTCAGTCTCGATCCTTATCATATCTTCCTATATTATGTAAAACACACGAATACAACTCACAAACACTCCTTAAAAACCTCTTATATTTTAAACCCTTAGACAAAACAAGTTGAGATAAGAGCTAAGTACTCACATAAATCTCTCTGGATTTTGAATCCAGAAATCGTTTGTGACGCTCATCAGAAATTCTATGCGTAGCCATCCACACCTCGGAAGCTGTTGGTAATTCTCCTATTTCTTCATCAGTCTGCAATTTTTCAAATTCAAAGGACATCAAGCATATTGTACGATTCAACAAACATGTATAATTAAAATGCAATAGTTATGTATTTTTACCATTTCGTACTCTACTTCGGAAAATGGAATTGGGCCAGTTGTTAGGTGAGCGCGATTACTAGAATTAATAGCACTATGCTCCTCGATATTGATAGCATTATACTTATAATAGTATCAACAACACAAATGATAAACTAATATATATATATACATATATGAAAATGAATAAGAACCTGAAATTCTGGTTTTTGTAAACATGATGTTGTCGATTTTCTTACCTTTTCAAGATGATTTCTCTTTCTTCTCTGAACCTAACATGAAGAACAACTATATTAATGAATATATATACTAACCAGATATGGAAGTTTAGGAATCTGAACCCTGCAACTAGGAGCACTAATAGCACGATTGAGATGAACATTAAACTGTCAGCCATCTCTGCTTACAATCCTGTTTCGTTAAAAAGGGCGCTAAAGTTGCCCGCCAAAATTCCACCGCTTCCCTCTCTTTTGGTTAATACGATTTCAGCCTTTATTTTCCTCTTTCTTTTATTTATATATTTGATATATGTTGTTTTGGTGTTTTACATTCCTACAATCTCTTAGTTGGCGGCTTTATAACGTGACTCCACTACAAGGTTGTTAATGTTTTAAAACATTTAGAGGGTGTTTCTCATTGCTTATAAGCTGGTCAAAATCAATTATAAGTAGTTTTTAAATTATAAATAATTTGATTTAAGTGTTTCTAATGGTTTAAATTCAACTTAAAAAATCAAGTATAAGTAGAAATGCATAAGTATAAAATAACTGCTTATAAAAGAAGCACTTATCTACTTAATTGAGTTTGACCAAGTAAATTACATTGTTGTCCCCAAATATTTTTGAAAACCCAAAATTTCCCTCCTTTAAAATTATAGGGTTTCTCTATCTCTTTTCATCACCATTATGTCCTTTTCAGTCATTTTACATTGATAAATTATTTATAAGCAGCTTTACAGAAACACTACAATTACTTACAAGTAATTTATATAACAGATTTCAGAAACACTTAACTATTTATTTTTTAAGCTGATTATAAGTTAAAAACTTCTTATAAGTAATAAGTAAATAAGCATAAGCAATGAGAAACACCCCCTTAATTATAGTAGAGTCTTGTTATTACTAATTGTCTCCAATGTTATTTCTATTTCAAATTTGGTGGCTTTATAACGAGACTTTCCAATGTTATCTCTTAGTTGGTGACTTGGGGTTTTAATCCTAATATCAGAAATCTTTAAACATATTACACATAACAAATCAACCAAAAACAGAAAAGTCACTTTTTCAATCTAATTTTTCTGATGTTATTTCTGTTCGATCCAAAAACAGAAAACAATTTGAAATTATGGAATTTAGACCTCATTGATATTAAAAAGAAAAGCTACAATTTGTTTTCAAGGTGCTGCTGCTAACCCAAAAAAAAAGCTATTGTTTCTTCTAACCCTGTTTCGCTCCATAAATTATACAAATGGACAACTAATTATTTTATCAATTATTATGAAATTTTACGGGTGTACAACAAGGACATGAAAATTGCATCTTTATAATGAAATGAGTTAGAAAAAGAACCTTTCAAGTTGAGAGCAATAATAACGCAGGTGGAATTAAAGCTTCTCCAAGAGAAAAACAAATTCAGCTTGGGCATCATCACTTTCCCTTCGATCAGAGAAACAATTCTTTTTCCATACCAAAGGAAAATTGAGCATTGGTGAAAGTGAAAAGATTTATTGAATTGATTTTCATATGAAATCACCGAATAGGTAAGCAACGAGAAGGAAGACATCTAGACGAAGAAAGTTGTGGAAAAACTTAACCACGTTGTTTGATATCTCACACCAACTCATTGAAGAGAGAGAAATGAGTAACACGTATAGGAAGAAGATGAAGAGCTACAGACGGTTTTGTTGTGCCTGAATATTAATATAATATTCGTTTATTTTGTTTTTATATTTTTAAAACAAAGTTGTCCTCTATTTCAATTAAACCTTGGATTGGGCACCAAAAAAAAAAGTTGTCCTCAATACTATTTTACAAATAGAATTCAAGACGTGAAACATATATTGTCCCTGTCCTTTTGTCTTCAAAAGTCAGTTTTTTTAGTGGAAAGTCACAACCAAGGTATAAATTTTTTTAAATTTCTTAGTTATTACGCTACCTCTATTATCTCTTAAACAATCTTCTAACTTAAGCATCAGAGAGTCCCTCTATGAAAAACCTCGATCCCTAGTTTTGTTCTTTGTTGCAGGTAGAGGACGACGGTGAGATTGTGATCAACTTGACCCCCGATTTGGAGATCAAGTTATCAGTCCCCAACTGTGGAGAACACATCACCTTTAAGCCATGTCCACATCCAAACTAATCCCCGATCGTCAAGTTGCGGGTGCCTCGAAAAGCAGGATGACTGGCCTTAAATTTTTTAAGGTTGTTCCATACACATCACTAGGATAGTATTAAAATTACTTTCACTTGGAGATTCGCAATTTGAATATATCATTTTTTTCACATTTGGACTGTCTGTAGTCACACCCACTCAATATTAGTATGATATTGCTTTTCTTCAAACATTGTTCGGCTGTGCAAAAAATCATCTTTTCGATATGCACAACACAAGTTTTATTGCTGCATCGGTAGCCATATGCTTGTAGTAAGACATTTATGAAAATATTACTGTTCGAGATGTCAAAACTATTTTTCATTGACCACAACCTGATCTAAATTAATTGACCAGTGGACCAGATATCAAATTAATAAGAAAACCAAAAATAATATTGTTTGGCTAGATTTATCATGACCAGCAAGGCCACGTGTGAGCACGAGATTTAGCCGGGGTCAATGAGGAACCAATCTTGGCATTGACTACCTCGGATCAAAAGTTGGACAAAGTTAGAGCTGGAGTCCAGAGCTTAATCATCTAAAGTAAAAAAGTATTGGAATCTCCCGGAAGGTATATGAAATGGTATAAAGGCTTTTAAATTTGAAATTTTGAGTCAATTGGATTTGATTTGACTATTTTAATAACATTTGATCATGTCTTCTTTTTAAAATTCTTCTTGGACCAAATGGTATAGATTAGAGCCCAAGTTATATGAAACCTGTTTTTTAGACAGCCTATGGTATTTTGGCCATAACTTTTTCATATGATATCGGATTAATGTGATTCCAAAGCCCACGTCAAAATAAGACAAAAATGAATATTTTTTCTGCTTTTGGCTTCTTCAAATTCGGAATTTAAATTGTCCATAATGAGGGTCGAATACAGCTATTCTGCAAAAGAGGAAGTGCTGAAAATTTATTACAAAATCTTCATTTAAGGAATAAAATTTTCTTCCAACTTGAGGGGCACGAAATTTTTACCTATAAATAAGACCATTCTTCAGCCTTGAGAGAGAGGGGGGACTCACCAAGAAACAACAAGTTTTCTCTAGCTTTTCAATCTTAAGAAATTTCTGTTCGGGATTTGCAAAATCAAGCTTTTTAAGCTCTTTTCAACTCTGTTTTGATTCAAATCTTTTCCAATCGTTTTCAAATTCAAGGTTTTCTGAAATTAAGATTTCATAAACTGATTTCAAAGTTTCAAAATTGATTTAGAGTCCCCGGGAAGTTCCGTTCGTGATTCAGGATTGAAAAAGCTCAACTTTGCTCGACTGCGTTCATCAACGATTCGAGGTTAATAACTGAGACCCAAAAGCTCTAAATCCCATATATTGTTTTCTATGTTTGGGAGCTTAGAATGTGAAATTAGATCTAGAAAGTTGTATTTATACTGTGTGTAAATCAAAGATAATGTGTACGGTAATTTCCTGATTTAGGGAGTAATCTGTTTTGTCACTTTTGAATAGGTTAGAGTCTTTTTTGTATTTTTCTCATAATTTTACTTTAAAGTACATTCAAATTCCATTCTAAAAAGTGTAAAATAATCTCAATCTAATGTGTAGATAAAAAGATAAAATTCATTGAAGTTGACCTAGAATCTGTAGCGTTTTTTGGACCTAGGGGGCTGTTTGTCAATGGCGTTAATTCTCTGTAAATCGAAATTGACCAGGACTAATTTTCATGTAAACTAGACTTGATTAGGGTTCTGTACAGAAAATTTGAGCTTGATTATACTTCAGGAAGGTATATAAATAATTAATTCAATCCACTGTAACGTTTTTAGTAGATTCTGGACAGGTCTGTAAATAAACTCGAACTTGAATAGGTTTTAGTAATCTAATTGATCTGGAGTTTTTACCATAGCTTCCTGACTCGTGGATGATTTTGTGGTTAAAATTTAAGATCAATCTGAGGTCATTTGATATTTTTCTTAATTAGGTTTTTCCCATACAGTAAATCTGCCTTTTTGTAAATAAATTCCTTTTTAAGGTTTTGTAATAAATGAGTTGTTTCTTGTTTTGTAAAATAGGTAAAACTTATAAAATATCCTTTTTAGTGGATCCTAATTTGTAAATAAATCTTGTTTGAGTTAATTAGGTAGAGTTCAATTAATTTAGATGTTAGGGTTAATCAGGAAAGTTAACATGTAAATTAAATTGAAAGTTAAATGTTTTGTAAATTGGAATAAAGTGTAAATAACTTGTAAATTCCATTTTTAAGCTCCCTTAGGATTTAAGGTTTATTTTTAGACTAATTTGTAACATGTATATTGATACTTTGTTATATTTTGTTTTGTTATACCTTTTATTATTGCATTGCTTGAGCATGAGAACGAGAAATAAATTGAACTAAAATGTAGGATTAAGGCTTTAAGAATCAAATCAACGAACTATTTTGGATTTTTCTTGTCACGAATTTGGTGGAATAGTAAGCAAGTTGTCCAAACCTATATCTCTGGAAAAGTGTTGTTGGGTCCTTTAAGGAGGGTTTTACGGCACAGATTAATTCTCGATAGAGCTGAATCGAGTGGCGACTCCAACACTTTGCCTTAGAACTATGTTCAAGACTGACTTTTTAATCAAATGATTTTCAACTATGGTTTTTATCATAAAATCAATCCCCAGCTGTCCC
>CAOJBJ010326179.1:0-12641 GCA_948291685.1 Euphorbia celastroides | reverse complement strand
TAAGTAAATAATCTGAATTAAATATATTCCTAACATCCTCCCGGAAACTTGACCCGGGTTGGAAACAACAACCAACTTGTCCCGTAGAAAACAATGTCGAGTATGAGACAACGGCTTGGTAAAAATATCTGCAATCTGATCATTTGTAGGGATATAGCGGACAACGAGTTGTTTGGAGGCAACTCGCTCACGAACAAAATGAAAATCAAGCTCGAGGTGCTTTGTGCGACTGTGAAAGACTAGATTCACTGTCAGATAAGTTGCGCTAAGATTGTCACACTATAAACTCGGTGGAACTGAAAGAGGAAAATCAATCTCCTTCAATAAGGAGCATAACCAAGAAACCTCAGAAGTGGTAGTAGCCAGGGCTCGGTATTCGGCCTCAGTGGAAGAGCGGGAAACAGTACGCTGTTTTCGAGAGAGCCACGAAATAAAATTAGTACCATGAAAATCGCAAAACCCGAAGTGGAGTGTCGGTCCGTGATCACCAGCCCAGTCCGAGTCAGAAAAAGCCTGTAAGAATACTCGATGTTGGGGTGTGTACCGAAGGCCAAAAGAAAGTGTAGACTTGACATATCGAAGAATGCGCTTAAGAGCTTGCCAATGTAATACTGATGGAGAGCTCATAAACTGCGCCACTTTATGCACAGCAAAGGACAAATCCGGAAGAGTAACTGTCAAATACTGTAAGCCACCAACAATACTCCGATACAAAGTAGAATTAGTAAACAAGGGCTGATCCCGAGAATACAGGGAGGCTGAATTGCTGACAGGTGTGTTAACACCTTTTGAATCCGTCATGGTAGCCCGTTTGAGAAGATCACAAGCATATTTATGCTGATGAAGATGAAGAGAACCAGTAGAGCGATGTAGTTCAACACCAAGGAAATAGGTAGCCGAGCCCAGATTTTTTATAGCAAAATGAGATTGGAGATAAGTAATCAAGTCGAGATCAATCTTGGAATCACTGCTCAAAACAAGTAAGTCATCAACATAGATGAGACAAAAAAGACGGACGTTCCCTCGACGAAGAAAATACAGAGAAGTGTCGGCCTTAGAGGCATGAAAGCCAAAAGTAAGAAGAGCTCGAGTGAGGCGTTGATGCTACATCCGTGGAGATTGCTTGAGACCATATAGAGATTTACGTAGATGGAAAACATGATGAGGATATGTCTTATCCACGAATCCAGATGGTTGTGTCATAAAAACTGGTTCATCAAGATCCCCATGCAAAAAGGCATTGGAGATGTCCAAATGAGTGATGGTCCAATCAAACGAAACTGCCAATGAGAGTAATAGACGAATTGTGGTTGGTTTGATGACCGGGCTGAAAGTATCCGTGAAATCAATACCAGGTCATTGATGGAACCCTTTGACTACAAGTCGAGCTTTGTGTCGCTTAATTGAACCATCCGGTCGCATTTTGGTTTTAAAACCCCATTTGCAACCAATAACATTGGTGGCCGACTGTGGAGGCACGAGTTTCCATGTGCCATTATAAATGAGAGCATTGTACTCATCAACCATTGCTTTACGCTAGACATCATGCTTAAAAGCTTCGGTGAAACTCGTCGGGTCACGAGGGACAAAGGTAGTGTGAAAGGAGCGAGGTTTGGGCAATTTTCCAGTATATTGTCGAGTGATAATGGTTTTGGGAGGTGGAGGTAGTTTCGGTTTGCGGGTTGGAGGAGTTATGGTGTTGTTTTTGGGGTGGTCAACAACAAGGGCTGGTTTCGGGTTGAAAGTAGAAGCGGAGGGCCTTGGGATGCGAGAAGAGGGACGGGGCTGGTTGGGATTACGATGTTGAGATGGTGTAGAGATAGGCAAGGTCATTTGGGATGAGGTTGGCCGAGATGGAGAAGAAGAGTGTGTGTGGTTGCGAAGTGATTGTGTTTCAAAAGAGGATGGGGGTTGGTGTGGCTGAGGTGGCGTGGGATTGGCTGAGGGTGCAGATGGTGCAATAGTGGGAAATGGTTGAAGGGTAATAGTGGGAAGAGATGTAGCATCGAGTGATGTAGACGGAGAGGATGAGGAGCCATCACTTAACATAGAAGATGGGAACACCTGCTCATAAAAAATAAAATGACGTGAAACAAAAATTTTGGAAATGGAAGGATCAAAGCAACGATAACCTTTGTGAGCTCTGCTATATCCCAAGAAAATACATGGCCGAGAGTGATAATTGAGTTTGTGAGAGTAAGGGCGCAGCCAGGGATAGCACAGACAACTAAAAGTTTGAAATATAGAATAGTCAGGTTCAACATGTAATAAAATAGAGAAAGGAGATTTGTCACGAAGACCAAACAAAGGCATCCGATTAATCAAGTAAACAGCAATATCAAAAGCAGAAGTCCAAAAAGATAAGGACAACTTAGCATGATGTAACAACAATAACCCAATTTCAACAATATAGCGATGTTTGTGTTCCACAGCCCCATTTTGTTGTGGAGTATACGGACAAGAAAAATGATGTTGAATGCCATTTTTAGAAAGATAAGATTTCATGGCAACAAACTCTCCACCACCATCAGATTAGAAAACCTTGATGGGACGGCCAAAATATTTTTCAACAATTAAACGAAACTTTTTGAAGCAAAACAAAACCTCAGACTTATAATGCAAAAAATAAATCCAACTATATTTGCTGAATTCATCATAAAAGAGAAGATAATATAAAAATCCATCATGTGAATCAACTAGGGAAGGACCCCACAAGTCTGAACAAATCAAATCAAGCGGTCCAGAAACACTAGACGAAGACAATGAAAATGACAACCTATGACTCTTACTAACCGCACAACTAGAACAAAGACACAATGGTGTAGATTTATTAGAAAACTGAATATTCTGATGACGCAAAAGACAGTTAACAACTGGAAGAGGTAAATGGCCAAGCTGTCATGCCAAGTAGACAACAAAGAGAGATGACACTGCACGGTTCCCCGAATTACATATGGAAGAACATAGAGTCCATTATCATTCCGGCCTCGAAGAATCACCTATTTGGAATTCAGGTCCTTCACAACAAAATAAGAATAAAAAAATTCAACAGAAACATCATTAAACTTTGTTAGAGCATGAACAAAAAGCAAATTGGACTGTGACTCGGGAATATGAAGAACATTAGATAATTATAAAGACCAACTAGCAATAGGAAGAGTAGACTTGCCAACATGTTTAATAGAGAGAGAAGAACCATTACCAAGTTGAACTTCTTCAGGACCAAGGTATTCGGAATGTAGATCAAGGTGTTCCAAGTCGGATGTTAAGTGATGTGTGGCTCCACTGTCCATAATCCACCCGGAAGAAGAAGAGCTGACGGTAGTATGGTTGGAGGCAAGAGGGGAAGGTCGATGATGCTGGAATTTTGGCGAGGAACAATCTTTGGATAGATGGCCAAATCCGTGACAATTGTAACACTGACGAGTAGAGATATCAACCGGAGCCATAATAGATGTCGGGCGAAAGGCAGATCAACGAGAATAAAAAACAGGTGGCTGGACGAGCAGAGAAGGGTAGGAGTGTTGCTGGCCGAACTGAGGAGGAGAGGCAAAGGAGGGAAACATAGGTCGTGGATAGGACTGAGCATGCTGAAATTGCTGTTGACGACCACGACCCCGACCTCAGCCCCTACCAGTAGATGACTTTTGAGTAAAGTGAGCCGAAGGTGTATTGATATCATCAACCAATGTCTTTTCCCATGCTATATGCCTCTCCTCAGTCATCAAGAAACCCAGCAAGTCATCAAAAGACATGGAACGGGTAGATAAGGCACGACTAGCCTCACGCAAAGGGCTTTGAAGACCATCAAGAACCATATCAACCAAATCATCTTCAGAGACGGGATATTGTAAGGATGTTAGACGATTAGACAAAAGTTTAACACGCTGTAAATATTCAGAAACAGATTCAGTCGACTTCTTTGTTAAGGTATGGAGTTGTTGTTTCAACTCACGAGCTTGGGTTTTTGATCTAGAGGCATAGGCTTGTTCAAGCTTGACCCAGGCCTCACGAGCCGTTTGAACACCAATCACTTGAGGCAAAATCGACGGGGAAATCGAATTAAGAATTAAGGAAAGCACCTGTTGATCTTTCTGAAACCATGATGAAAATGTTGGATTAGGTGCATTAGAAAAGGCCACACCCAACGATCATTGGTGTAATTAACGTCTTCCACATGACATAGTTACTCGAACCCAATTTAATAGGGAGCTGATGGGAGAAAGAGGGAGCAGTGGCAACTGTTGGAGTCGACTCTACAGAGGTTGATAAGGCAACACTGGTTGTCGAAGCTGAAGACATAGTAACAATTGGTGACAAAAGAAAGAAACACTGGAAATTGAAACGAGATGACGAGGGCGATTACGGGGTGACGGAAGCAGTGAGCCGTAGGGCTCTGATACCATGAAACAACTGCAAATATTTGAGGGAAGACAACACACTAAACGTGTGTTCTGATATGTATTATATACAATTAGGGTTTGATACAATAATTACAAAAGTAACCTTATACAATTAAGTAAATAATCTGAATTAAATATATTCCTAACACATAGAAGCATTTTATCGAATACCTTATGTGCATCCTTCAAACATCATAATCTTCATCACAATTGCATCATATTCACCACCATTGGATCTCAAAAATAACAACAAACAGAAAATCAAGCAAAAAAAAAATGAAAGTCGAACACGATTAACAAATCGGAATCGAAAAATAACAACCAAATAAAACCGAAATTGAGGTAGAATCTCACCGAGAAAGAGACGGAAAGAAGAAGAAGAAGAAGAAGAAGAGGCGGTGGTTAGGGCATTCAGAATCTCATCGGAAAAGAGAATCGAAGTTGAAGAACAACCAATTGAAACCAAAATTAAAGCCGAAATCTCGTTGGGAAAGAGACGGCAAGAAGAAGAGGAAGAAGAGGCGGTGGTTATGAGTCAAAATCGAGTGAGAAAAGCCACCGGCAAGATCAAAACTGCTGGAAAAAGGGGAAGAAGAAGAAGGTGAGAGAGGGAGTCGATACACAAGGGATGTGGTGGGGTTTTATGAATTGTTAATTATGTAAATAAGAAACTAAGGGTGCCATTTATGTAAATAAGTTTCCTGTTGGAAAATTTGTATAAATAGTTTGCAGATTTTGTATATTGGTGTCAATTTTCCTAAAAACAATCCTGAGGTTTGGAATAGTTAGCGAAAGCATCATTTTCCATCCAAGAGAAATTATCCGCCAACTCGACAAAAGGTAAAATAATGCATGTTGTTTAAACCTAATAGCCAATTAACCTAGTTACCCTACCCGAATATCCATTTACCCTAACCCAACTTCACTTAACCTCCTTCAAATTGAAACCTAACCCCCAACTTTCCACTGCCGACGATGTTGTCGCACCAACGCTCTCCACTTACCGCCAAAAATAATCAGACACCCTTTGTTTCAAGAAACTCCACTGAACCAGCAACCCCACTAATTAAATTGCAACCCCGCCAAACAAATTTCACCCTTTATTTCAAGCAAACCCGCTAATTTATTCCAGGTGAAGTGAGAGAGAAAGAGGATTTATGGTATTAGATTTTAGGGTCAAGGTGGGTTAGATTTTATTTCAAGCCGACGACGGGATTTTAGGGATTATTGGTATTTGAGTTAGACAATAGGGTCAATGGATTTTTGTTTAAAAAATGAATTTCACCATTTTACCCCTTGACACATTAGCAAATAACTGCTCCTGGATGAAAAATGATGTTTTTGATAAATGTTTCAAATCTCAGGAATGCTTTTAACAGAAAAAAAACTTCAAAAGTGTTTTTGACAAAAGTCGATATCTCAAGAAAGGTTTTAATTTGAAGTTTACTCCAAATAACATTGAATTCGAAGAAATAAACTCGAAATTTCACCTCGAACTCGGTATAACTAGCTATTGTCACACGAAAATGTCTCGTAATCGTGTTGTATTATTTACATATTTATTAGGTCCAATCCAACACCAAAATATGAACTGGTGCTGGGAATTTGCTCCAGTAGAGCATCAAATTCTGCACCGTATAACAACACTAAATGTTTTTTTTTTATATTTTTTAAATTTTTGATTTGATTGTAGATGAGTTTTGAAATAATATTAATAGAAAGTTAGGTAAAAGTAATAAAATAATACTATTTATAGTTGGCCTAATTCATACTTGGCACCCTGAATTTGGCATGAAAAACTTACTAACGCCTTAAACTTTCGTTTTGTCCCACTAACCCCCAAACTTGGCAAAAGTGTATCCAACAGCCCCTTTGTGCTGACGTGGTAGCGCGTGGATGCGTTGACTTTCCAATGCAAAATTGCTGCCACATCAGCATGAAGGGGGCAGTTAGGTACATTTTTGCCAAGTTTGGGGGGTTAGCGGTTACTTTTTACCAAGTTCGAGGGGTTTGCGGGATAAAATGAAAGTTTAGGACGTCAGTAAGTTTTTCATGCCAAGTTTAGGGGGCAAACTATGCATTAAGCCTTTATAGTTTGGTGTAAAATATAGAGTGAATTGTTGGGGATTGCAACACTGTACAACACCTAATTATAGTGTAAAATAGAATTTGTTATGAATTTGATCTTATAGCGTAGATGTTACTAAACTCGAAAATTCACCCTTGCAGTCGGGATAATTAACTAGCTATAGGGAGATATAAATTATTTTACAAAACATAGGGAGATAGTGGTACTTTTGTGCAAACCTTGACGAGGTTAAAATTATTTACTCTAAATATGATTGTTCATATAACTTATACTTTCCCATAACTTATTGATACAATTGCCTTTTTTATATAATATATTTAAGTCTTTAAATAGCTTATAACTTTCTTATATCGTTTACATCATTTTATATAATAATATAGAATTCTTTCATATATCTTTTATATGACTTTAATTTTTTTATACCTTTGTTACCTAAAACTTTCACATGCCTTTATTATGCAATGCTTATACCTTTTATATGATATTTTTAAATAATTTATAACTTCCTAATAAGATTCATATACATTTATTATAACCTTATTAGATCAATAACATATTTAAATAACCTTTTACTCTCATTTTATTTTTCTCATACCTTTTATATATTATCTTTTTTAATTAACATATAACTTTCCCATGCCTCTTTTTATACATGTACTATGCTTTTCATGGAGCTACTAACTTTTTTTCCAACTTACATGCAACTTTCTTATACATTCTGTACATCTTTTGCATTTTTTAAATAACTTATGTTTTTCATATAATTTTCTTATACCTTTCATATGCATTTTTATAGGATTTCTTTCTAGCTCGTAGCTTGCCTACATTTTCCTTATATTTTTTGTATAACTATTTACACAAATTTCTCATATATTTTGTATAACTATCATTTTCATGTTGTCACTGAAATAGTTTGTATGACAATAAAATTTTTATTGTCACATATAGAAATATTTTTAGTGACAAACATTAGCTGTAACTATCATATTATTTGTTTCAATCTAACATAATTGTCACAAAACAAATAAATTTTTATAACAATATTTTCATGTTGTCACCAAAATAGCTTTTTTGATAGTAAATTTGTTGTTGTCACAAATAAAATACTTTAATGACAATACTTGCTTGTAACTAAATATCATTTGTTTCAAGACAACATTATTGTCACAAAAATAATATAGTTTTTATCACACGCATTTTCTGTTGTAACAACAATTATTTTTATGACACTAATATTTTTTTTGTCACGTTTTCTAAATTATTTGTTACAGCTTAGATTATCACATAAAACTATTTGTTACAAATATAGAATATTGTCACCAAAATATATCATATGTGACAACTTCACAATGAAAATTTTATATAACATATTTTTGTGACAGTAAAACTTTTATTGTCACAAATAAGCCTTTTGTTGTGACAATAATTTTAGTGACATATCAATTATTATCACAAATATGACTGTTTCTTGTAGTGTATGTCGTATTATTTTCATTGTTAATACGTAGCCTGTCTATGCATAAAATAAAAAAGGCATAAAAGTATAAAGGTATCAAATGTGTGTTGTTGATAGAATATAATCTGTTAATCATATACCGGCATGTACCCATTAAAAATTACTGTATGTATGTTAACACAATCCTAGTGCTTTAACTCCGATAGAGTGAAAAAAATATTAAAACTAAATTGACCTAGATCAATTTGTGCATATGTCACATTCAGTGTTCTTTTCGTCTATGAATATATATATTGGTTGTTGAAGTTTTTATTTTTTTATTTTTTATTGCTTATATTTTCTTAAATTATAATTCTTTTTAGAACATGGAAAAATGATTGTTTATTCGAACAGGTAAACTCTTCTGCTGCATACAGGAAAGGGCGGAAAACAGCTGCTACCACAAAATATCTACTCTTTTCTTCATAGAAGTTCTTACGAAAGAAATTGTGGACAAATATGACAGAGGTGTAAAATTCTTTAAAATTTTTTAATAGTAAATGTCACCATTCATCTCTTTTATTAGTTGTTCAAAAATTACAAATGTCACCTTGTTGATTGGATTATAATATTATTTAGTTTTCTTCAACTATGTTGTCTAAAAGTTTGGTAATTATACGCTCGTTAACATTATATATAGTCAACTTCAATATAATATTCTAAGATAATCCAGATATTATTATAGTTAACATGGTTTGTTTTCTTATTGATGCAAAATAATTTTTATTTTCTTAGATAGTGATAATGAAAACTTTGGGATACAGTGATAAGTAGAGATTTCAACACCAATATCCTTTTTTCTTTTTATAACTCAATAACCATCTTAAAATAAGATGGAGAATTTTATATCTTTAAAAATAGAACAAAAGAAACATTTAAATTGAAACATAACTCAAATAGAAAAGAAATATCCATCCCACGCTCTTGTGCATTACCTTTATAGCAAGTGAATAGATAATATTTGACGAAATTATCATTCTCGTCTAAGAAAAGAGTCTCGATTGAGATAACGTAAAGAAGAAGAAATAACTAGAAACAACAACAAAGAAGAATAGCATAAACTAAGGAACGAGCTTAGGGAGTCTTTGTCCTGTGCTAGGGTTAGAACCCGAGTGAGCATAATTTGTGGATATGTGACTGTGACCAGGACCGCTGTGGCTCGGCCCTGAACGCTTAATGCCTCTTAGGGTTACCAATGAATCTTTTGGAGCTTGATATCGAGCCAACTTCATGTATTCCTCATTGTTAAGAGCTTCTGACTTGATCAACGAAAAGACTAGCAATAAGAGTAGAAGAAGGATAATATTATAGCTTATAAAGTTTTGCTGTTTAGCCATTTTTAGGTGTAATTTTGGATGAAAACAAAGTTAGAGCATTGAGACTTAGTTATAGTAGTTATATAAATTAATTAGATATTGTTTTTAAAAAATTTGTAATGCATTGGAGGTGATGATTTGTGCCTAATTCAATGTAACATCCCATGTGTATTTTTCTTGGGAGAGTTTCGTGAATTCCAAGAAAAGATTGTATTTTAGTTAACATTAAAC
The DNA here is from genome assembly GCA_948291685.1 of Euphorbia celastroides. Taxonomy (NCBI): domain Eukaryota; kingdom Viridiplantae; phylum Streptophyta; class Magnoliopsida; order Malpighiales; family Euphorbiaceae; genus Euphorbia; species Euphorbia celastroides. The sequence continues at coordinate 3,107 of CAOJBJ010326179.1, read as the reverse complement.
GAGGGCCATTTATTAAGGTTAAAGTCAAAAAAGAAAAAAAAAATGTAAACCCTATTCCACTCATTTTCAATTTCTTAGATTGGATATTTGGTATTTATATATGTTAATATCAAGATTCTATATTTGTGTTCTAAGCTTATCAAAATATAAACAGAACATAATTTGTTGTTTGCATTTGACATTGCAATTAGATAGAAAACCAATTCGATAGAGGTTTTCACTTGTGAAGAATTCGGGTATCTAGCCGTTGAAATTTTAGGCAGAAATAAATTTTTGTCCGTTTGATTTTGATTTTTATTATTCCATAACAGTTTTTTAACCAACTTTTCTGAGTTCATGGTCTTATGTCAGATCCTCCAGCCGGTATGAACTTTCGGATCTGGAAAAATAGAGAAAAAGTGACCGGAGTAGCTCTTTGGAGGGATTCTCCGATGCTTAAGTTAGAAATTTTGTGAAAGAGAAGGAATAAGAATGAATTTTAGCAGAGTTATAGTAGAATAAAGAATATTGCATATTTAATAGTGTCTGATGTTGGTTCTTTTATAACCGTCTCATGTTGTTCTAATTTGTGTTCAATTATCTCTTTTACCCTTTGATATTCATTTTGTAACCCCTATCATACTAATTAGCTATAGAGAATCTCTATAGAACATTCCTTTTAGATTATTCTCAATTACCAGGGTTAATTCCCTCTTCTTGCCTCTTAAGCTCTTGGGCTGCTTCTTTGAGCCTCATTCCGGGCCGTCTCAGCCACTGAACCATTTCATTCAGATATTGGGTCATGTAGTTCAAAGCTTTGAGCCTTGACCCGATTTGTTCTCTTACCGAGTCAATACATTCAATAGTTATCATAGTTTATTCTTCTTTTATACTCATGAAAATTACTTTGATATAACAAAAAATATGTTTTCAATCTTTGACAACTTTTGGCCTCCATTTGTACGTAATTGGTTCATGCAAGTTGGCACTTTGGCAACTTCGAATACCTAAAAGTATGTTTTATCTCTTGGAATTCAACTCATTTACTACAAATGTCTCTTTGTAATATAATTTTGATTAGGGTTTGGAGATATTTAGTATTGTCTTTGCTTTTGAGTTTACTCATACTATGATTTCGTGCTGGTTCTTGAGTTTTGCGGAGGTTGATGCTTTGGTCAAGTGATACATCCATATTGCTTGGATGAGGATGATTAGGGATCGAACCTTGGCTCCTTCAAAATCCTAATTCTTCAAAAAAATCCCATATTTGCCCGTCTGATTCCATGTTTCCCATTCCATGTATGACACAAGACGATTATTTGGCTAACAACTCAAGTACTCTCTCCTATATTTGGCTATCTCTTTCGTATGTATTTGTATGCCACATGACATAAATTTAATAAATTATGTATAAAATAACATGCAATTGGGAACAACAGAATTTTACGTTTTAATATGTTTTATGGTTGCCTAACAATCGGCCAAAAATGGATACAATGTCAAAGTCACACTCAGATTGTTTACAGTACAAGAATATCCAAGAGAAACCCTAGCGAAACTGATTTCTAACCCTAAGCGATTATAAACAATGACAAAAACAATAGCAGATTACTCAGAAAAGGAGAGAGTACACCTCAGAAGTCATTAGCCATCAATCTTTTCATCAACAAAGCATCAACCTCTGCAAAACTCAAGAACCAGCACGAAATCACAGAGAGGAGAAACACCGAAAAAGTTTAGAGTGAAGAGAATGATTGCATAACCCTAACTCAGGTTATTGGCTCCTTTTATACCTCTATTCTTTTGCTGAAACGTACCGCTTAGTCGCAATAGGGTTTTCACCAGCTTCACTTAGTGGGCCTCTTCAATTGGGCTTGTACTGACCTTAATCTGGGCAACTTACAACATTCTCCACCTTTGACCAGACTTAAGCCATCCAATCAACAAGACGTCCAACGATACCTTTGAATGCACACACACAAGTGTAGGGTAATTTCTAATCGGAACTGGGGGCACAATTTGACACACAGTCAAACTGCACAACTCCCAGCTTCTTTATCAATAGACACGATTTTAGTACAAATATCAGCTGGATTTACAGATGTATGAACCTTACTTACTGTAACAACATTAGTAGAAATAACATCCCTAACAAAATGTAACTTACAATCTATATGCTTTGTTCTCTCATGATATACAAAATTTTTACTAAGGTGAATAGCAGACTGTGAATCATAATTAATATTTACAGTTCCTTGTTTAATTCCCAATTCACTTGCAATGTATTCATCCTCTGTGGTTGACAGTGCAACTACATCCTGCAAGCTAGATTTCCAATTAATTAGGTTACCCCTTAAGGTAAAACAATATCCAGTAGTAGATCTCCTTCTGTTTAAGTCTGCATCATAATCAGAATCACGGTTTTCAATATTATTACTACTACTGGACCATTTATACAACAAACACAAAGCATTAGTTCCATGTAAATATCATGTTAACCACTTAACAGCGTTCCAGTGCTTTGTTTCCTGGATTACTCATAAATCTACTAACAAGACTCACAGCAAATGTAATGTCAGGTCTAGTACAAATCATAGATTACATAAGTGAACCAACCACAATTTGATAAGGAACATTTTCCATATAATCAGATTCAGGCTTATCAAGGACTTTTGGACTAGCATTCAACTTAAAATGTGCTCCAATAGGTGTATTAACAAGTTTATTTTTATCTAACTCAAAGCTACTCAACATTTTAACAATGTAATCTCTCTGAGTTAAACAAAGTAATCCTTTATCTCTGTCTCTTATAATGTCTATGCGTAAAATTCTTCTAGCAGGCCCTAAATCTTTCATCTCAAATGTACTGTTCAGTTTTATTTTCAATTTATCAATCTGTGAACATGCGTCGCCAGATTGATGAGCGTGCTCACTGGTTTGATACCAAGTTAGACCTCTTTTGAAGCCTGGTGTTTAGGAGTCGCCATTTAATTAAATTGTTACGGGTCAATTAAGAAAACCCTAAAAATGTAACCAGAGAAGGGTTCGGGGAACATGTCATGATTTTTATATTTGGACTAAACTTAATGCAGGTGAAAGGTGTTTTTTGGTTATTTGACTTGAGACCC
>CAOJBJ010325511.1:0-16036 GCA_948291685.1 Euphorbia celastroides | reverse complement strand
GAAGCATCCAGACTCAAAGTCTATAAACAAATTTGGTTAAACCCTAAAATGAATTTAGGTACCAAAATCACTAAAAAGCCTTCAAAAGAAGCATCCAGACTTAAAGTCTATAAACCAACTTGGCTAAAAGCCCACCTTCAGGCATAAAGCCTAAATTCGACTTTCAATAGGCATTTCCGAACTACATTAACTTTGATTCCCTATTCAATATGGGATATGTAGGCCGATCTGTGAATTAATTACGGGTCTCAAGTCAAATAACCAACAAACACCTTTCACCGTGCATTAAGTTAGTCCAAATGAAAATCATGACATATTCCCCGAACCCATCTCTGGTTAAACATTTTAGGGTTTTCTTAATTGACCCGTAAAAATTAAATTAAGTGGCGACTCCAAAAACATTCAGGCTTCAAAAAGAAGTCTAACTTGGTCTAAAACCAGTGAGCAAGTTTCCGCGACCTGGCGACTTTTTCCCACGCTCACAGACTCGAATATAGTTCTTAATATGGACTTCAGGAGGACCATTGCCGCCATATCGATCCATCTTTGGTAGGGAAAAACCTTTAGGGAGAGGTTCCCTAGTTCGGCTCTTCATAGCACTAGGAGATATGCACTTCATAGAGTTGAAGTTTGCCATTTGTTTGAGCTTAGGAAATAGTGCATCAAGGTCTCCATACTTTTCCTTGAATGTCTTGTCCAGCATATCAATGGTCACATGATTGTGAGGATTGGTTTCATCATGCAGGTCCTCAAGATAAGGCATGCTGTTGTGAACATAGTGATCGTCATCCATATCGAAGGCCTTTTGAGCCTCCTTGAAAGAACTCTCAAAGTTGGGAGTATTCATAAGAGTCTTCCAAGTCTCAACCAGGTTGTTGGCAGGACCAGAGTTAGGGTTTGCATCTCCCTCAACCATCCTTGACGGGTCAGACTGTTGCCTATCAAAAATGTGTTGAGAGTGAATTTTCACAGACCCAGGAGCCAGTGTTGCAGTTAGAGATTTTTGGTCAAGTCTTTGACCAAAGCGGCGCCAGACAAGTGGAGGATATTGCTTTTTTTTTATCGCGGACCAATCTGAGATTAACCTTAATCAGGTTTGTTCTTGAGTCTGTGTAATGATGATGATGATGATGTTATGCATGTCTTATGAATGTAGATGCATGCAATGCTACATTTTAGCCTTTATTGTTTAAGCCCATAAAACATAAGTCGAGAATTCCGAGAAAACAATCATAATTCAACTTCTATTATTCAAAATTAAATCACGAGTCATAAGCTCATTACATCAAATAGAATAATAAAGAAATACTAATCCCTACTCTATGTCTTGGTAGAACTTGGTGATCTCCTCTTTCTCCTCGGATATGCACTTGTAATGATATTCAGAAAGCCACTGCTTGTAAACATTGCTGGCTTGATAGTCTGCTGGTTGTACTTGATCGATCTTCATGCCATGAATCTGACGATGATGCCTCCAATTATTCTCGAACCTTGCTATCTCTCGGGTCTTGTAAACTTCATTATTCTTTAGGTGGGCCACTGCATTTGGGACTCCTTGCTTGAGTGCGTACTGCCGCTTGATCCTTTGAGGGTAATAGCGAATGATTCGCTCCAACCCTAGCAAAGTGACTCCTTCATCCTTGAGTCATTGAACGGTTGAATAGATCTTCCACCATGGACATACCCAACGAATATCTTCTTCGGACTTATCACTCATCCAATCGAGCCATCGCTCCCAAGATTTGTCCCATGAGAACTCAAGAGAAAAATCATGTTCCCAAAATTGGTTTGGATTACGCAGGGTAGAGGGAACAGGCGAAAGAACCAACTTTAACTTCTCGGTTAACCAAATGTGCAGCAAAAGAGGACTCCCCACAAGTGGCTTGGGTTTTGCCCCTTGTGTGGTGTCCAAACTAGCTATATTCTCGGTGAGTATGAACACAACAGGTGAAGTGTAGATATCGAGTTGTGGAAGTAGGGAAACCATGCAGAATGAGACCATACTTTAACCAGATGTGTAAAGATGACAACCCATGAGGAGTAGGATTATCAAAGGAACCCAAGCAGGAATAGTAGGCTTCAAGTCCTCAAGTATCTCCATGGCTTTGTCCAACTTCACTCCAGGATGTTTTGGACGGTCAGAAACCAAGTTGCGCAGTTGAGCTGGGGGAAGAAAAGCCATTTCAAAGAGAAATGGTGTTCATTAGGTTTGACCGCTGGAAGTTCCATTCTCAAGTGTCTTGACGGGTCGCACTGAATTCCTCCAAGTTAGGACAAATCTCGAAATGGTGGAAACGAAAGACATGATCATCTTTGTACCAAGTGTCAAAAGCATCTTTCAAGAATTTCGGGTCAATGTCATAGTTGTAGTAGTTCTTCATGCACAGCAGGCCGCAGGGTCGCATCCTCTCCCAATCTTTCTTGCTCAACTCAGTAAGGAAATCACAGAAATAATTCTTGACATTGACTAGGGAGTACATCTTGGCTGTAAAAAGACAAGGTTAGCGAAAAACATTATCGGTTCATGTTTTATGGGCTTATTCATTTTTAGAGGCCAAAATGCGTATGTTATGGCTGCAAAACAAAGGTTAATGATGATGCATGATGTTTTGATGCATGTACACTTCACACACAAGGTACAGACAAGATAAGTTGGCATGTGAACAAACAATTCAAGTAGGCATGTATACAAAACAAGTTATAATGCACAATAAATGTTGATTTTTATCGACGATTCCTCCAACCTGCTTTAATTAAAGGACAAGTTGTATAGAGCGTGTTTGGAAAGACCCTAAGAATGGTTCTAAGAACTCTCTACATGAGGTATTGGGTTCCTAAGGGGTAAAAGGTTCCCAACAACAAGCTACTTGTTGAGGGTGACCCGTCCATCCAGAGCGTTGGCCTACAGGCACGTCAGAGTGGGAGCTCGTTCATAGACAAAGTCGGGGGTAATACAGGGTTCCCACAAGATAGGTTAAGAAGAAAAACATGCATGATGCAAAGACTTAGATTATCGAACCAATTAATTAACTTTGTCATGTGAAACTTTCAACATTTGTCAAAGGCTTAATTTTCGAAAACTATTTTGAAAAAATTAGTTTGTAAAAAGCCAATCCCCAGCGGAGTCACCACTGTGAGCGAGCGACGTTTTATTGGCGGGGTCTATGGGCTGTACCATTTTGCTTTCTGATTTTCCTACTGATTTTCATCATTTCCGATTTTGCGACTTTTTCTAAAATTTGGCTTTTAGTTTGAAAAATTATTAAAATTGACCTCAAACCTAGGCTAAGGCCAAGTGTTGTGGAGTCGCCACCCGATTCAGCTCCATCAGGAATTAAAAGACTTTAGCACCGTCAAACCCACCCGAATGGACTCGACAACACTTAACTAGATATTAGGTTTGGACGAATTGCTTATTCGCTTCCACATGACATAGTTAATTATTTGATTCAATACCCTAAAAGTCCTCTTAAGCATTTTATTTATTTACAAATTGTACACATGCATATAATTTAAGAATAATTCAATTAATTGGTGAACCCTAGCATACAATAATTCGAAGTTAATGTTCCATCAATGAGTATAAGTTAATTCCATTACAAGGTAATTACAAGTCAAGAATACAAATTAATCGAATTAAGATTTTCCTAGTTAACATGCTTCCAAATTAGTTCTATAACACTTCTATAAGGAAAATAAAAGCAAACTAATACTTCCTAATCATGCAATTGAATTCTAATCCTAAAAGGGAAAATTCCTAAGTTGAAAAGAAATTTTATTTACATATTAGAAAAGAGTTAATGAGGTAGTTTTTACATTTTTTTTTTTATTTTACAAAACGAAAAGCAAAATTAATTTGGGAAAAGACACTAAAAAGACATATTTTTAGAAAAATGGCAGATTCACTGTTTTGGAGAAAACAATTTTGTAAAAATATCAAACGAACCCGGATTAACACGAAATTTGGTACACGACCCAATCAACATGTTGTGAAACTCCAGTAAAAATTTAAGACTCAAAAGACAACGAAAAATCAATGAAAAACACTCTCTGTTACAGACTGTCCAAAAAACATTACTTCAAGACAAATTAATTATTCGAAAATCTTCCCGAAGTCTGATTAAGCTCAAAATCTCCAGATATGATTTTTAATGAGTCTAATTTTCAATAAAATTGTCCAAATACATGTTAACGTTACAGAAAAATAACGCCACTTCAAAACAGTCCCGAGAGTCCAAGAAAACGACACAGAAAATCCGTCAACTTCGGTGAATTTTTTCTTTTTAAGTAAAAATCCGTTTGAGGCGATTCTAGACTTTTTAGAAACAATTTTAATTCAGTTTAAAGGAAAAATATGAGAAAAATTTCCATTGGACACGAAAATACAAGGAAAACGTTGAAACTTTAAACTGGTCAGAATTGATGAATTGTTTAGAATGATATATTGGATTTATACATGGTATGATGTGGTTTTTCGATTTCAAAATATGGCACATCACGACAAATCATGAAAAATCACAGTAGAACATGGAATATCATGACATTATACAACAACAACATGAATGATTAGAGGTTGGAGAAGAATGCTAAAGAGGAAAATTGAGAAAGCAAGAAAGTTGAAAGAAAAGTTTGCTAGAGATTTCTTGATCAGAGGTTGGCACCCCGAATTCTGAAATTGAGGGGGATATTTATAGGGTTTAGAGGGATTAAGGGTAGCTTAGGATTGAAGAAAACTGACATAGGGACTATTCGGGAAGTTTCTGGGTTGGTGGCTTAAAAATTAAGCCACCAAAGGCCTGGTAGGGGGGGGAGAACCAAGGGGTCACATGTCCCCTTAACCACAAAACTTAATAATAATATATATATATATATATATATATATATATATATATATATATATAAAAGACTTCAATTAGTGGAGATGGTTGGGTAGTGGGTAGATCATCTAGCCCATCACAGATCGACTCGCCACACTAGTGTTTTTAGCCTTTTTTTTCTCTATTTTAATGGACTCTTGCCTTTATTCAATGAATTTTTTTTCCATGCCCTTTAAACCGTGTCCCCCTCTAAATTTCGGGTTGGCTCCGTCACTGGTGGCTAGCCATGCCTACCCATGGTAGACGTGGGTCAGCCACGCCTACCACCCCCAACAGCTGCTTCGGGGGGCTCTCGGGGTCCGAATAGAGTCCCGTTGCTTCCAAATGAGTCTTGAAATGTGAAATTGGTGTGTAAGAGAAGATGTTTGATGATTTGGATGTGAAGTTTGGGTTTGGATTCATGGAGAAAAGATTCGGTCTTTCGGGTCCCTCGAGTAAGGCAATTTTGGCATTTTGGTTCTTTTCTTGCAATCGAAAGGTTTTAAACCAATTGGAGGGGGGGGGGGGGGTATGAATGAGATGAAAATGTATAGATTGAGGGAAATGAATGAAGTTGGCGGGGTTCGGGTGATTTTCTCTATCTCAGGATTCTTTGGTTCACGACTTGTCGACAATTCTTGCAATTCGAGTTCAACATTACGTTTCAACCTTGTAATCATACAAAATGAGATTCAAGAAAACCGATATCAGATATCGGTTCATCATAGGCCCCGTATAAAAATCCGATGCTCACACCATGCAAGAAGGTGTTTGACACATCTAAGCGAGAGACAAACCAGGAAAGGGTCACAACCAAGGATAAAAGTAGACAAATGGTCATTGGTTTGATAACCGGACTGAAAGTATCACCAAAATCCATGCCCAGTCTTTGATGAAAACCTTTAGCAACCAAGCGGGCTTTATATCGATCGACTGTCCCATCTACTTTTAACTTAGTCTTGTATACCCATTTAAACCCAATGACATTCGGTACAAGATGAGGAGGAACAAGTTCCCACGTATGGTTTTTCTGTAAGGCCTGGAACTCATCATCCATAGTAGCTTTCCAATGCGTTGCCTTTGAAGCTTCAATGTATGAGACAGGATCATAAATAGTTGCACTGCTGATAAGTGCCCGAGGTCCCTATTTATGTGCCAGAGCACGTGTCACTCGACGGTCTGGTGGAGGGAGAGACCGCAGAGCTGCTCGAGTAAAAGGGCGAATACGTTCAGGATCCACTAGTAAAGCCAAGCCAGGGGAGTGAGGAGAAGAATGGTTAGAGGAAGAGTGAGGAAGATGACAAAAAGGATGAAGAGGAGTATGGAGATCGGATTCGGGTACTGAATGAAGTGGTGGTTGGTGGATTGGTGAGGAGTTGGGAGGTGGCGAAGAATTTAAGTGAGGGTGGAATGAGGCTGTGTAGCGGAAGGTGTCAGGGTTTGAGGGCTGCTTGGGTTCGATGAACTAGGTGTAGGGTGTAAGGGAGGCTGTGGAGATCAAGGTGATATAGTAGGAGGAGGGCATAAAACAGTTATTTGAGGACAAGATGGAGAGAGGTTCGGTGGATCATGAGATGATGGTGCGACAAGAGTAGGATATGGAAAAACATGCTCATCAAATAAAATGTGACGTGAGATAAATATACGATTAGAAGACGGGTCAAAACACCGACAACCCTTATGAACACGACTATAACCAAGAAATATACACTTTCGAGAGCGAAAATCTAATTTACTAGACATGTAGGGAAGCAACCATGGAAAGCAAAGACAACCAAAAATCCGAAGTAAAGAATAATCAGGTGAGTCATTAAACAAGCGAGTAAAAGGAATACCAAAATTGAGAGAAGAAGATGGCATGCGATTAATAAGAAACACAACAGTATCGAAAGCACATGACCAAAACTTCATAGGTAAGAAAGCTTGATGCAAGAGAGACAAACCAGTTTCAACAACGTGGCGATGTTCACGCATAGCACTCACATTTCGTTCAGGAGTATAGGGATAAGACATACGATGAATAATCCCACTAGAAGAAAAATAAGATTGCATACCTGTAAATTCCCCACCACCATCACTTTGAAACACTTTGATAGAACGATTAAAGAACTTTTCAATATAAGTGTGAAATTGAATAAACATTGGGAAAACATCAGATTTACGAGAAAGAAAATAAATTCAACTACCACTGACCTAAAGGGCAGACAAGGGTTTCCTGTCACAGCACATACTCGCGGGAGGAAGATCTTTTGTCTGAATCGAGCCTGTGGCCCTGATATCATGGTCTGGATACCTCGTATCTCGCATTAAAAGACATTGGACTGACTATGACATGCCAAAACATTTGATTTGGGAAAAACAGTTAACAACTATTGCTCAATAACAAATCAATTTCATAAAACAGTTTGGACTCGCCACCTGCTTCAGCTCACAACCAGAAATTCATAGAGAAACGGGTGGGCACACCAGGTTTACTGATGACATCGATCCAACATTAGAAGTGATAAACCATAAAATAACTCACATTGATGTGTATACCTATGGTATGTTTTATTACATGCTTGTTTTATCTACCTTGCGTAATTTAAACTGTGTATGGTTTAGACATACTTACAGGGTATCCTTGCGTTTGTTCACAATAAAGAAATCCAGAATGACGAACATTTGCTTTATGATGCAATCAATCAATGCAATAAAGTTGGACGTAATAGCCAAGAACCCTCAGTTTACCTTTCCTTGTGGCTGGGTTTTTCCTTTGGGCCGGTTTGGGACCGATTGTTAGATGATCGGGAGAACTTCGATAGCACTTCGGGTTGTATTTTGGTGATATCTAAGTAAGATTAGATCTTTACTTTGGCAGAATGCCTACTAGGATAAGAGTTTTTAAGGACAATCCCAAGCTATAGGAGGCTATAGGATGTGAAATCTCTCAGAATTTCGGTAGAGTTTTGGGAAGATTTGGTATAGGAAAGTCCAAGATTAGACCCTTGACTATCCTAAAAGTGGTTTTCCCAAGATGCAGGGCTTAGAGTGAAGTCAGTTGATGCCCAGGTACTAGGGTCTTTCGACAGTTTCGGGATCGGTTTTCCAAGGGAAAGACTCGATTTGAAATGCCTATAATGGCTTTGGAATGGCTTAGAAAGGCTTAAGAAGGCTTAGAAAGGCTTAGAAGAGATGTCATCAAGTTTCGAGGTATTTTCTGAACATGAGAGGTGCTTTGGAATGGTGGGAGGAGAGGCCTTTTGATAGGCATCTCGGGGTGTCAATCTAGCTGATCGGCTAGTTACATCATAGGTTGAAACTAGCCGATCGGCCAGTTTACACATATGTTTAGACTAGGTGCAATCTAGCGGATCAGCTAGTTTACACCTTATAAAAGACAACACGTGGCAGTCATCCAAAGGGTCAACTAGCCGTCAAATGTACAAGACTTTTGACTTTCTGTAAAAACTCTTTCAGGAGAATTTTGTATAGTCTTTTCGGGTTGTTTTTGGGATTTTTCGGGATTAGGGTTTTTGGGAGATTTCCAGTTTTTCAGAGTTTGAAACATGTGGGTGGAATCAAGGCTCTGAACATTTCTGGAATTTTTGGGAACTCTAGGGCATTTCTGAAATTTTCGGGAATTCCAGGGTTTTACTTTTCAGAGTCAAAGCTCTAGGATCATTAGGAATCAGGGATTCCGGACATTGCAGAGTCAGGGCTCCAGGGTCATTTGAACATTAAGGAGTCAAGGCTCCAAACATTAGGAATCAGGGATTCCGGACGTTTCGGAGTCGATGCTCCAGAGTTTTGGGACATTATGGAGTCAGGATTCCAGACATTTTGGGAGTCTAAGCTTCAGAGTTCTCGGATGCATAATCGGTCTTCTGCCGGCCCCGCTAGAATTTTGCCCATACCTAGAAACAGGTTAAACATTCATCATCGGGCTGGTTGGACCGTGCTCACAGTTTGCCCCTCGCGCACAGAACTTTTATTAGAAGACAATTAAAAGTTATGATGCGCGACTAGTGAGTACGGTCGAATTGTGGCATAAAACAATTTGGAAACAGTTTTCCAAATAGACAATAAATTATTGAAATCCGCTGGGGATTGTGCATTTGGCGGTCCGCTATGGATCCGTGTGTTTGAAATTTTTTCGCTGGGGAAATACATTTCAATATCCGCTGGGGATAAAATATTTGTTTCCTTGGAAAACGTGCAGTGATCCGATTCACAGGGGAAGTCGGTCTTGACATTTAATAGAGTTAGTCCGTCATGGATCCATACTCGGGCTTTGATAATTTTCTAGTGGGACTATGAGTTGATCAACTTGTGATTCAAACTCGAAAAGCGCACCGACTAGGTATGCATCAGTAAAATTTGAAAAATGCAATGTTTGACAAATTTGGTCCACCCATCTTTGAAAAACATTTTTTCATGCAAGGATGAAAAATTTGAGCATCAGGGATGTCCCGGGAAATCAATTTTTGCAATAAAAATGACAATCAATGAAATTTATTGCATTGTGTAAGCTAGATTTCACTTTTACCTGATTGGCTGAAAAAAATGACCATTACTGCAATAGTAACTTCAGTGCGCAACGATAACTTCGGGGTGTAATCTAGTCGATTGGCTAGATTGCAACCTCTATATGTTTAGTCGAGAGCCTCCTTTCTTCTTCACCAATTCTCATTCTCCTCATCCTCTCATTATTTTCTTGCATCCTCTTATTCCAATTCCAAATTCCAATGGCTTTTTCTTCGTCTTTCGGATTTTTGCTCCAATTTTAGTCACTTCTATGTGGTTAAAACTTTCCAATTTTTGGGTCAAAGCCTGCCTTCCGATTATGAACTCGTCCAGGTGCTGGCTGACGGGGAGATGATCACAATCTCTATTCTGTCTGTTGCAGCCTGCTACAGTATGCCTTCAAACTAGACTTATCATAATGTCACGGCGGGCGAGTATATTCTTGAGGCGTTTGACCGTTTGACTTATCTTTCTCGGCAACCGGTAAGTCCAATTTTTCTCAACAATTAATGTATTTTAGAAAAACATTTAGGATCAAAAACATTAGAAAAATTTAGATTTGAACCCTTAGATTCATCTTGAGGAAAGTAGCCTTTCTAGAAAAATAGCTTTTGAAATGCAATTTTAGGAAAATAGCATTTAAACAACAGCATTTGAACAATTTCTAAACAATAGCACTTAAACAATTATTTGAACAATCAATAGTCTTAAGAATTTTGATTTTGGAAAAAATTCATTTGAAAATTTCAATCACTTTAGGTATAAAATTCTTATAGAAAATTTTTAGGAAAAAGTTATAGAATTCTGTAAATTGAATATTTGTTGAGTGTAAATTGAATTTACCAAGTTACGCGCCACAAGCCGGGGAATATCCAGGAGCCGCACAAGTGGTACAAGAAGATTAGCCCTGGTCTGAGGGCCATAGTTGACGAGACTTTCCTCGGTCGTTTTATGCAGTTCCAGGATTACAGCCACAGATGTGGGTATCCTCCGGTTCGCTCCTCTCGTATTGGTGAGCTCTTTAGTCGATGGTCTGAATTGACCCACACCTTCCATCTCGGTTGTGGCGAGTACACCATTACTCCAGTCGATATTTGCCCCATTCTCGGCTTCCGCTTTGATGGGATCATTATCGACTTCAACTGCAGGTTCTATGCCAGGAAGAACCCGGCATTGGTGACGTGGCTCATAAAAAATGACAGTGACAACAATTCGGAAGATAAGCTGGTGAAGTTTGGTACAATAATCCACAAGCAGCTGGTCCACGGGTAGAGGCTCGGGCTTTTATACTTTATGCCATGACTCAGCTGTTCTTTCCGACTGGATCCTCTCAGCTCAATATGAGTATGCTCCCCCATTTGATCGATCTGAGTCAGTTCAATGACTTGGCTTGGGTTAGAGCGATTTTGGCCCAGACCTACTTGCCTTGGATATTGTGGCTCCGTTGCACAACTTGTACTTCCAGGGATGCCAGACACTAGTTGAGGTAATTTTTCGACTTTTTGAGTTGTCTTTTCATCTCTTTTTCTTTTTCTGAATTTTCCTACACTTTTGCAGATCCGGTTCATCGAGAAGGGGATCATCATTATGCCAAGGACGAGGGAGAGATTTGGTTTTGACCGGTTTCCTCGTTATCCCTTCTACTATCAGAAGTGGGAGACTATTAGACGCCTTCACTTCATTAATCATTTTCGGACCATTTCTCGGGATGCGGTATGTCTCTTTTCATCGCAACTTCATTTCTTTTGATTTTCAACTAATTTCAACTCATTCATTTGGCTCCTTCTGCAGATTTTGGACAACCCGTGGGGGCCGGAGGACACTTGAAGTGCCGAGATGAGGGCAGCTTTGCCTTTTGGGAGTCGGCGTCTCTTGTTGAGCAGTTCCCGTTCCATCGATTGGTACCTCGGGGAGCGTGTGAGGATCAATGCTGGTGGAACTTAGAGCATTCCCCCTTCATTCCCTAGATGGGTGTTCTGGCCTCATTTGGCTCAAGGCGATCTTGCCTTGTTGATGAGAGACGACTTCAAGGTCCATATCGTTCCAGATTCATCTACTGCGGCTCGGTTCCATTCGAGTGGTAGGAGCACTGAGACTTCGACTTGTTACTCATCATATGATGAGTTTTATCGGAGGTCTCTTCTTGGTTTTCCTGATAGGAACCCATTCGATGATGTGGCTAGCAGTGGTGATGAGGGTGGTGGCAGCGATGATCCCGACGCTGGAGATCAGGACGGTCAGGGTGGTCTAGGTGACCAGAGTGGTACCGACAGGGGCAAGTCTTCCCGTAGGGTATGTTGGCGAAATCTCTTTTTCATTTCTTCATTCATTTTCCTTTTTCGGACCTTAACTTGCAGGGTAAGCAAAGTCGGAAGAGGAGAGGAGAAGGCTCTTCTAGCGCAGCTCCACCACCTCAGAGAATTGTGGAGTAACTTCGAGACTATGGCAGCGGTCAGATTCTTTTCATGATCCACGGGAGTGACCTTTCTCCACAGTATCTGATATTGGCAACCACTGCGCCCTTCGAGATGGGGTTCGAGCCAGAGAACACTACCCACTGTAATTTTCAATTCCATTAATTATTCTTCAAACTCATTGATCACTTGGCTTGTTTTAGATCCCTGTGGAGGATAGTCGAAGAGATGGAGGGATGCTGCATTCTACCATCTCACAGTGGACATTGAGCAACCATGTTATGGCGGTAAGTCTTTTTACCTGAAATCAATATGTATGTATGCAACAATAGAGAAAAATGCTAAATGCAATGCAATGTGTTTCAAGATCGGATTTGAGACTTGTCCTCTTAGTTCGAGGAGATGCAACTTGCCTATCGATCGGGTGTTCCGTTCGAGAACTTTGCTTATCCTCCATTTCCCGGTGATAGCGGCTTCTTCCAGTAGTGTAGGCCTTCAGCTCTGCGTAGCCATTTTCTTTTCTTTTTCGAACATTAGGCTTGTATGAACACTTCTTCGGATTTATGAAAAGAACCTTTTTCATTCCATTGCAATTGCTTCTGCATCTTAATGCCAAAAGAATCATTTGTCTTCATTAGAAAATTGGTCGATCGACCATTTCCACTTTTAGGCAACTTTTGCTGTACAATTTGCTGCGGGCAGAGAACATGATCTGACTGATGTGATGTCTTGTCATGGGTGTAATCTAGCCGATCGGCTAGATTGCCATTTGGCCTTATACTAAGAATTTTTCTATAAATTGAGGTGCGCCCAAAAAATTCTCCTCATAATTTTTTGCTTCTCTCTCCTAGTTCTTTTCCATTTTCAGCAAAGAAGATGTCTGTCTTAGTCACTGAGGTGAGGGCTTTCCTGGTGACAGTTGCTGACAACGATTAGTGTTGAGTCGAGCAGTATGGCTTATGGAATATGCAAGTATTCTTCCAAATGAGAACTTCCTTCATGATGCAACAAACTTGTGGGACTCGATCGATCATGTCTTTTGCTTTGGTGATAATGAGTTATTCCCGATATTGGAGGATTTCGCAACAATTCTGAACATTCCTAGGAATGGAGATATCGTCAACCCTAGGTTTTATAATCGATCTCGTCATGAGTTGGGGAGGTTCTTCAAGCTACGCGGGCAGATTAAGAGTCTTATAGTGAATGAAGATTCTGGCCTTAACCTGAGAGGAGCTCTTCAACTTTTCCAAACATTATCTCCGTCCGAGGAGAGATGGGTAAGGACCTTTACCTTTCTGATCCTTGGATGCTTTCTATGCAAGACAGAAGGAGACACCTATAGCTTTGAGGTTATTCCCGTGCTTGAACAAATAAGGGTGGGAAGATCCGTAGCTAGCATTGTTTTGGCTGAGACACTACTTTATCTTGATTCCATTCATGATGATGACATTGCTTCGGCTCATGGGAGCAAAATACTTCTTCAGGTAGAGGTAACTTCTCCTTCCGGGAATACATCCTGGCATAGTGTTTCTCACAATGCCACATTTTGTAGCTATGGTTACAAGAGAAACTTGGCATCTATTCTCCTCCTTTAGGGGGGCAAGTACAACCCTTCTCAGTACTTCATCCGAAGTTTGACAGATAGCGACTTTCGGGCTTGCTCAGTTCACAGCCGACTCATTCGTCTTCAGAATTTCTCCACTGAAGACATTGTGTGGGTATGCCCTTGGTTGAACATCAGTATGAGTTTTTCGTGCTTACTTTAAGACTAAGTCACCTGGCTTAAAGGGTTGATTCCCTTTCTTAATTTTGCGGTTGTAAGATCGCGCCATTCTTTGTTGATATACTTGTAAGCGATCCAATGATTCTAATCTCTTTTCACCAATCTTCAGTAAGTTTTGGCTCTAAAAGGACCCTCAGCGATTTAATCTTCAACTCAATAGGCATTACGACTTCTATACCATATACTAATGAAAACGAGGTGTGACCTATTGGAGTCTTAATACTGGTGCGATATCCCCATAGTGCGTATGGAAGGTGATCGGCCCAATCTCGGTAAGTGACTACCATTTTTGACAGAATCTTCTTTAGTGCCTTGTTTGCTGCTTCAACTGCTCCATTGGCGTGAGGTCTATACGAGGAAGAGCGATGGTGCTTAACTCAATATTCTTCTAATAGGTCGGTTGTCTTCCCTGGAAATTGGAAGCCGTTGTTAGTAATCAACATGATGAGGGATCCCGTACCTCGAGAAAATGTGCTTTTGAAGGAATCGCGCCATTTTCTTATTAGTGATTGTGGTGTAGGATTCGGCCTTTACCCATTTTGAGAAGTAGTCAATTGCCACTATTATGAATCGATGACCATTTGTTGAAGACGGCTTGATTTCTCCAATTATGTCGATACCCCATGCAGAAAATGGCCATGGAGTAGACAATACTTGAAATTCGATCGGCGGTAGGTGACTCAAATCCCCGTATATTTGACATTCGTGATAGCGCTAAACTTCCTTGACACAATCACCAATCATTGTTGACCAAAAGTATCCCATTCTTTGGATTTTCTTAGCTAACATCACTCCATTCATGTGTGGACCGCAGGATCCAGCGTGAACTTCTCAAATCATTTATTAAGCATCTTTTTGCGGAAGGCATTTGAGAAGCATTCCGTCGGTGGATTGTTTGAACAGTTCTCCATCAATCATTCTAAATTGGGTAGCCAATCTCCGTAAGGTGGTCCTATCAGATTCACTTGCTTCTTTCGGATAAGAGCCAACTTTGAGATGTTGGGCAATGTCCTTATGCCAAGGTTCTTCAGCATTGATATTGAGGAGGTAGCAAGGAGTCTTAGCTACTTCAACAATCAGTGGCCTAAGGGGTTGCTTTTGTGGATTTTCCCACATAGACGCTAGAGTATCCAAAGCATCAGCCATTTGATTCTCGTCTCGAGGCACATATCATAGCTCGCATGAATTAAACAACACTGCCTTCGTCCATACAACTTCTAGATATGGTCTGAGAGATTCTTCCTTCAAGTCCCAATCGCTAGTAACTTGTCTGATAACCAATGATGAGTACCTATGATCTCAACCTAGTCTGCTCTGAGTGTCAGTAGGGAAGTCATCCTAAATAAACATGATTTGTATTCAGCTCTATTGTTGGTGGTTTCAAAATCAAGCCTCTTTGATAATGGAATGATTTCACTTCGAGGGGTGATAATGATAACTCCTAGTCCTGCCCCTCATTTGTTGACAGCTCCATCAAAGTACATTGTCCACTTCTTGGTTTCTTGAGAGATGATAGCCAATTATTCATCGGGAAAGTCTAAGCTTTCAACATAGTCTGAATCAATGGGTTGATTAGCCAAGAATTCAGCTACGACACGTTGTTTAATGGCCTTTTGAGTAGCATACTCGATGTCAAATTCTGATAAGAGTAACAACCAACGGGAAAGCTTTCTAGCGAGTGATGGCGTCTGGTAGAGATACCTCATGGGATCAACTTTAGCAACAGCTTTAACGTGATAGGATTGGAAGTAATGTCTTAGCTTCTTGGTTAGCCAGACCATAGTAGCACATGTCTTTTCCACTAATGAGTAGCGGGATTCTTACTCCAACAGCTTCTTACTTAGGTAGTAGATTGCATACTCCTTTCCATCATCATGTTCTTGAGCTAGCATTGCCCCAACAGATGATTCTTCAATGGCGAGGTAAAGGGTCAATGGCTTTCCCGTAATGGGTGGTTTTAGGATAGGGGATTTTGCAGGTAAGCTTTTATCTTCTCAAAAGCTTCTTGACATTGGTCGTTCTATTCCAATGGTTGGTCTTTCTTTAACAGCTTGAAGATTGGCTCGCAAACTGCTGTAAATCGAGCGATGAAGCGACTGACATATTGAAGGGATCCCAGGAAACTACGTACTTCTTTTTCAGTCTTTGGCACTGGCATCTCTACAATGGCTTTCACTTTGTCGGGATCAATTTCGATTCCTCTTTGGATGACTATATTCCCCAATAATTTTCCCGAGGTTACACCACATACGCACTTCTTCATCTTGAGTCGAAGGTTGTATTTTTCGATCCGTTTTAAGAATCTATCAAGCACTTTGAAATATTGCTCTGGTGTTGGCGACTTTATGAGCATGTCGTCGACATGGACTTCTACTTCCTTGTGCATCATGTCATGAAGGAGAGTGGTTACGACGCGTTGATACCTTTCCCTGACATTCTTCAATCCAAAAGGCATAACTTTGTAACAATAGGTCCCC
>CAOJBJ010324945.1:0-13922 GCA_948291685.1 Euphorbia celastroides | reverse complement strand
CAAGACTTTAGTTCAATAACATACCCCCTGGTAGAATCCAACAGCAACTCCATAATACACTGTAATGACCTGATTTGCCCGTTCATAAATGTGAGCCAATGGAAGATATGAAATGTAACTGGCAGAATGAGAAGTTGTTCAGCCAAGAAAACCAGTTAGATGAGAAGTCTACCAGAAAGTTTGATAGGAAAGGTTTGTAATACTCACACATCTGAAGAGTAAAACTTAGTACCAATACTGTTTCCAGCGACGTTAGCAATCAAGTTTCCATGGGACAGCGCAGCACCCTAGCCAGATTGTCAATAATTTTGTTTTTAGTTGCAACAGGCAAATTAATAAATTAATTATAAAACTTTCTCCCACTTTGGATTCAGAATGTTTAGTAAATAAACCTTGGGTGTTCCAGTGGTACCACTAGTGTAGCAAATTGTAGCGATATCTCCAGGTTTTGGTGGGGAAAATGGCTGAATATTACTGCGGCCCTAAAAGGAACCAATCACATGAGGAAAAAGTTATGCTAATGATAAAGCAAGAAGGACTTGATCAAGATGCAAGAGAAATTAGTGAGGAAAAACTAGTTGTGAACATAACCAATTACTGTTTGACATAATAACTGTACATAAAGTTGTCATCCATAACATATATTTGAAAAGCTTTTCATTACTAAAATATTCATCTTCTAATAGTTAATTTGGCATAGATTATAAATATGAAACGTGTAGAAAAAAGCCTCCACTGAATGCTTGGCACCTCATTAGTGCTTAGAGAAACACTTTCAACTTATTTTACTGTAACAATGTTAAATTACTGATTGTTATAGCAAATTATTCTAGTGAGTTTCGTACGCTACACAACAGAAATTCTCTAATGAGCATCAAATGATTTGACGTGTGCATGCTTGCATGCAAATAAACATACATACGAAAAGTAAAAATCATCAATAAATTATGACTAAAAGAAATATGGACTTACCTGACTCAGCAGTTTCGAATATGTTATAATCTTAACTCTGGTTGAGGATGGAAGAGATGGTATCTGATCATCCATCTCTCCAACAACCTACACCACAAGAAAAGCATATAGAAAAACCCTAGTAGGAAAATATTATCACCAAGTTCAATAAATCCGTGCGAAGATTCAATCAATAGGATTCCATACCACTAATAGACGTACAGTAGGAATTTCAGACAAGAAGCTCAGCATCTGCCAAAAGGAGTAACAATAAAAAGAAATTGTTAAAGGAACATCTGAACCATCCATTGCTTCAAACAAGTAATAAAAAATATTAGAATTTGAGCAATGATTTTACTTATACATGGTATAGCGGAACATGCATTTTCTATAGATACTCTAAAGGCTTCAATATCACCTAAAAGCTAGCAAGTCTGCAAATTAGTTTACTAAGAATCAATATACCAAGAGCACAACTTCAAAAAGTTTTTCTTTAAGATCCTCCTTATGATGTGTAACATTAACAAACAAAAAAATATCATTCATCTTTATTCTTTGTGGTAGAGAAGTTGATCTCAATAGAAGGGATGAAAAACTTCATCATGGATGGGATCTCTATCATAAGCAATAGCAGATCAAGGAAACAACAATTACCAATCTGTTGCGCCCTATTTCTCTATACAATTCACTTTGTTGTTGGAACATTAATGTAAGTGAACTTGAATATTTTTCTAGGTCAAATGTAAGGGAACTTAAAATTATAGAAGACAACAACAATGAAAAAGATAAAAGAACTCAAATATCACATAATACTCAGGGAAGTGCCATTATGCTTTGATATTTCCGCCGTGGTAAGATTACATCTATTCTTTGCATGCAACTAACTCACCGTGAGTAAAGTTTGAGGCACACAAAATATAGCTTGGACATCGGCATGATTTACTGTGTACTTGACAGCATCTGGCCCTACAAAGTGAAAACAACGGTTATCTTCAAGATTCAGAATTGAGACAGAGCAACTCGTGTTTTTCTTTTCAACAGTGCATACCAAGAGTGTCGTATAGAGGAACTGATATATAAGAGTACGCAGAGCAGGCATGATCAACAATGAGCCATTCTGGTCTATTGATGAAATATAATCCAATACAAGATCCCTATCACATCCAAATAAGTAATTAGCAGACGTCATAAAGCATCACTCAGAGAGCCTCAATTGGTACGAAGCATTTATATCAAAACATTATCACAAGACCAGAAGCTTAACTCACCTTTTGTATTCCATGATATTTTAGACCAGAGCCTATTGCTGTTCGTGCAGTACCTGCTTCTCCATATGTCATCCATTTATAGCTGGTACAAAGCAAGGGGAAACGGTGAGGTAAATCTAGCAACAAATAGTGATCAATTTGATTTTGCTCATAGGGAACTTACTCTCCTATTGTTCCATCAACCCGAATTCGTGTACCAAGATATTTGTAGTCTCGAAAAGTATCAACTGCTCGCCTACAGTGACAGAGATGGATAAACTGTCTTTAGCTCATAATAGTGTTAACTCAATGCACGTCACATGCTTCAGAAAGACACAGCTATGCCTTACATAGGTCCAGGATAATCAAGTCAAGCAGAGAATGGAGTCTTACACAAAGTTATCATGCAATGTACCAATATCTGGATGGTCAGGAAATCTTCCCACTAGCTTCAAAGGAGAACGCGCAGACCTTCCATACAAAAAAGAAAAAAAAATGCTCATAAAAAGTAACAAATATCTAAATAAAGGGCGATGAAGAGAACTGCAAGAATAGCACCTAAACAACCAACCTGTATACATTCCATTTGCCTGTTTGCAGTTTCTCTGGAAGTACAACACTGTAACCCTGTTCTGCTTGGAGTACATATCAGAATCAACAGCATTAAAGTACATACATGAAAACATTCAAAATGTGTACAAAGCAAGAAATAGGCAGCCAGCTAGGCAGCAATACAATGTGATTGGTCATTAAACTGAGATTGCATCTGCCAGAGGTTTTCGTTCAAGCATTAATACTCAATAATTAGCACAAATGAAAAATATTCTGATTATGTTAATAACTCCATATTTATTGGTCGGAATCAGAATAATGTTTTTTAATATGGTTTGCCACCAAACAGGCACAACGTGTTGAAAAAACAGCTTTTGCACAAGCTTTGAGTTGTAATTAGCCTTTCTCATTTGATGGAAAAATGCCAAAAAAAAAAACCCTTGATAAATGCTTGCTCCATTGATGAATGTAGCTCCCAACAGCCTAAATTTTTTCCTTCCATTGCTACTAGCTCTCCAAATCTCTCCAAATTTTTCTATTTTTTGTAGACAAGTAGCATAACTCACGTTCGCCAAAACAAAACTTCAGATAACAATTGTTCAAGGCTTAAACACTACAGATGTTGCATGACTACTGAAGGGAATTCTTAAATCCCCAATACATTAGTTGTTCACTATCGCACCATTAGCTAAGTAATTCTGGATAACTCCTTTACCCCTTCAAACTTCAGTCCGTAAATTTCAAGCCTATATGATTAGGGTGTCTATTAACATTAGAATCACAATAAACAGGGCCTCGAAATACAAATTAGCTTTTCTAGTACTCATGGTGGTGAATGATATATAATATATAGTGCAGCATCTATCTCTTTCTCTCGGCCGCCATATAATTTATTTTTTCTTCCTCATATTAAGTCTACAATCTTTTACACAGAAGTATCACCCTTTTAAAGATGAACAGTCTATTTAATGGCAACAGTTGTTCCAGCACTCTAAAGTATCTTCTATCTAGTGACTCTTGGGACCTACAAGGCTACAACAATATCTACAAGTAAATTGATACCAGAACTTGTCTAACTGCAATCTCTCCAATCAGAAAAGGGAAAGTGATCAATTAAATGCACCAGCACCGAGGAAAAATTACAACAGAAATGGTCAAACCAAGCGTACTTCCACTATAAATCAATCAACTCGTTCGTAAAACTGTAAAAGTCAAAATAAAAAAAGATGCGAAGAACAAGATTCACAAAAAAAATCAAATCTAAAGAGGTCAAACACACAAAAAAAAAAACTCGATTCCAACTCAAAACACAAAACCAACGAGTTACCGGAGTAAAACTCGCCGGCAGTTGCATTCAACTGGAGCTGAGAAGCGGAATCGCCGGCGACCGTAAGATGACCGTTGATAGCTCGAATCCGACGCTGAGCTGAGTCCATACTGATGTTGAAAGCTTACGGCCGCAGAGAACAAGTAATGGATAATGAGATTGCTGTTTGTTTTCCTGAAATCAGAGATTGCGAAAATGATAAAGAGATAGAGAAGGAAGGCACGCTTTTCAATGGAGATGATGCGATCAGCCGTTAGAGATGACAAAACAACCTTCTTCTTCTTCCTTTTCTTACAGGAGAAAATAAATTGAATTCTTTAATACCGATAATTGAAATGTATTTGCCGGCTCAATTTGCTCTAATCCTAATAATTGTTTCTTCTCTTAAGTAACCATATTATCACATGTTTACTTTTCAAAAAAAATATGGCTTAAATGTTTACCCCAACATGTAACTTGTATAATTTATCTTTTAATCAGTTATTAAGTTTTTATTTCGCCGTGATTATATGACATGCTTTGAGAAAATGAAATTTTACAACTACTACATAGATTTTAAATTTTATCTAAAAAAAGTAAAATTATTATTATTATTATTATTAGTATTCGGTGTAAATTAAAGACCATAAATCGACGTAGGTCACTTTGGTCGAATTTTTAGTTTCCCAGGTCAAAACGACTTTGTAAATAAATTAAGCACATGCAACATCATATTTATTTGAATGTTAGTACCAGTTTAACGATTGAATTTTTATGTAACATTTATTGAAATGTAATGTAAATTTTGATTTCAATTGAATGTTGTAATGGCAATTTCCATCTTTTCGAGTGATGTAAATAATTCTTTCGGCTTGATTTTTGATTCGGAATTTATTTATAGCTCATGAGCCCATGGTAATATATGAGATATAAATCTTTTGCGTAAAGTTCATTGTTGTCATTTGCCTTTCAACCTACTTTTTCAACAAACATGTGATATTGGTGGAGCCATAAAGCTTTTACTCAAGGGGCACAATTATAAAAATTGAATGTATAATGAAAGACGCTAGACAATAGTAAGTTAGAGTACTTACGTGCCTATAATTATAAATGAAAGAGAAATTAAAAGGTGTACTAAGATAAAATATCATGTGTTACAAAAAAATTATTAAAAATATGAAACGAAAGCAATGTAATATAAAAAAAAATAAGTTAATAAGTATTAAGATAAAGAAGTAAAACATAATTTTAAAATTGACCAAAAGCAGTTTTGGAGCTGCAAATATTTTCTGTTAAATCTAAATATTATCAATTAGCTTATGCTTATTTATCTTTCAAAAGGTAAAAGTGCACTTTTTCATACGTTTTAAGTTACTCAAACGGAATCTTAAACTGTTTTTTTATGTGTAATAACGTACTAACAACGCTTTTGACAAGCAAACAACAATGGTATATTTTAAAGATAAATATTAATTAATCGATCCACATCCTTGAAAAGTAATACAGCTTTTGTGAACCAGAAGATTTTTATTGTCATATTAGAGGAAAAATATTAGAAATAAATACGGTCAGCCTATTAGTAATATTCTTGTAATAACTCGTATATACCTTATCTTGTCACTGACTATTTTTGTCCAGAATCATAGAAAAAAATGAATTAAATATAAAGTTAAGGTACATGATTTTATTTATGCTTTACTTTGTCAATATTATCATTAAATTGGATTTTATCCCGCTAATTCAATGATGATGAGAGATAAAATAATGGTAACTTTGAGAAAAACAAAATCACTATAACTTTCATTTAAAGTTAAATGTCCGTTTGATTACAGAAATAATTAGTTATTGCTGATAAATTTGTATAAAACACAAACAATATTGTCTTATAAAAACAATATTATCTTATAAAAATCAATGACCACAATGTTGCGAGTAGAGTTGCAATCGAACTGAGTAGTTCGTGAACAGTTTGAGATCGGTTCGGCTTGACAAAGCTCGACTCGTGTTTGAAATTGGCTAAAGATATTATTGAGTCAAGCTGAGTTTTTTGAGATTCGGCTTGAAAGCTCTTGAGCAAACTCAAATAATTTTTTAAATACTTTATACCACTAATTTTAAGCATAATAGACATTTTGTAAGTATTAGTTTTAAATATTTATACTTTTTTTGGAGTAGTAATGAGGCATTTTGCCTAAATTATTGATTGTGGGGCTTGAACCCACAACTCCACACTTGTTGAATTTCCTATTAAAAAATAATTATATAATTTTCATTCATATGTTTACACTATAAATTCTAAAAGAATCATTTATCTAATTATTTAATATAAAACGGTTATGATGATGTCTTTCTTGTTTTTTATGTATAACATCTCTTTTTAATTAATCATTTGGATTATCTATTTTTATGCATACATGAATTTTAATTTGGTAAAAAATGTGTATTTAAAAATTATATAAGCGAGAAATTAATTGTATAAACCGGCTCGTTTAGGCATGTATAAATTGAGCTGATTTTGTCTATGAACTCGAACCGATTTAAAATATTTCAAACTTGACGAGTTTTGAACCGAACCGAACTCAACTATCTTTATTTTCAAACTAATCCAAAGCCTTGATAGGTTCGGTCCAAGTTCAGCTGGTTTACAATCCTAGCTGCAAGTAGCTAGCGGAATGTTTGCAACTTTTTTTTTACAATTATCTAATATTTTTAGATATCTCAAAACAACAAAGCTAGTAAAACTAAAAACTTTACAAACATCAACAATTACAAACATTTATTGAGCAACTTACTCGGACAGTTTGAGAATCTTTTAAAAGTCACAGATTATTTTTTGAATAATAAAAAGTTACAGAACAAAAAACTGTGGAGAGACAAAAGAGTAGCTTTCAGTCTTTTACACATTACAATACCAATAAGCTTTAAAACCATTTTGAATTATCGAGAAATTAAACAGAACGGAGTTGAAAAAATTATTCCATCCCATTTCCTTATTTTCTATACATTACTAAAAATGAGTTTTGAATGGAATGCTCGCCATTCATCTTCTAATGAGTAACATATCATATAGAACTATGGAACTAAAAACTTATTCGATTAGAGATGGTTATGGTCTTAAGAATTACCTAAACGTTGAAATATAAATGTAAATTGAACTATTTTATTCCAAACTAAAAAAATATAGGATACCCACTTTTGCTCTCATGATTGAGTAGTGTTGGTGATTCATATAAGTTTGATGAGAGAAATACCATTTAGGTTTGGCTGTTTCATTTATTGTATGCATGTGATATTTACGAAACATAACGATAAATAACTTTTGTTGTCCCACAAGGCCAAATGTACTCATCATTATTAAAAAAAACATGCAAAAACTTTAGCCTTTAGGCTCCAAACAGCTCTGTAACTGAGATATGTCATTACTCATTAGTTAACAGTTGTATAAGTGATTTCTTATATAATATATAATATACAATGTATACAATGTATCCAAGTTGGACCATTCATATTTCACATTATTTAATTGACTTAATGTATAAAGAAGGATCTCAACTTATCCTGAAAAATCTTTTGCCTCTCTCAACTTTCAACGTGACCCCGGAAGAGCCTCAACTTTTCAAAAGTGGGTCAAAAAAGGGCCTCAATGCCACGTGCCAATATCTGGTGGGTTTGACTTTTCAAATTTGTCATTTTTTTCATTTTTCTCTCTCCAATCAAAAGTTGACATGTGGCACGGAGGCTCTTGTTTGACCCACTTTTGAAAAGTTGAGGCATTTCCTGAATCACATTGAAAGTTGAGAGAGACAAAAGGTTTTTTAGGACAAGTTGAGACCATTCTTTATACATTAGACTTATTTAATTCCCTCTTTAGATTAGTCATTATTATTTTGTTGCTAATGGTTTATTCTTTGATACATCTAAAATAATGTATAAAAGTTTTTGTTTCCCAAGTAATTGTATTTAAAATAATTTATTTGTTGTAATAAATTTTATTAGCTATGTAATTGATTCTACACGAAGATAATTGAGCTAATGTAATGTTGTTTTTTTGTATTTCCTTGTAAAATCAATGTAATTCAATATGGTTTCAAGATCAGGAAATTTCAGTCCACGTAACAATGAAAATAAAAATAATCATGGATTTAACGGGACATTCTGTCCAAATTCTGAGAAAAGTTGGTTTATAGACTAATTTATAAATAAAGGGGTCATTCACATGTCTCACAAATTTCTCAGTAGATCTCCAACCCGAAACTTATCTCAACAGTTTCCTTAGTCATTCCGATATTTGGGTTAGTTTTGCTTATAGTCTCTTTTAAACACAACATTGCATTTAAATTGTGTGACATAACTCTTTCATCCTTCAAACTTACGTTAAATTAATTCATTTCACTTTTTTCAAAATACAAAATCCTTATTTACATGTAATAATTTCACATCTCTGACCTATTTTTTTCCGAATTTATGAAGCCATGATCTAATTCCACGTTTCACGTTTGCGGCACGTGATAACAAAGCTCCCATGTGAATCCTTCCTTATTCAGATCCAAAGGTACTGGATATCCCATCAACCAAACAAACCCCTTGCCATTTATACTACAATCAAATACCGGCGCTTCTCCTACACGCGCCACCTCCGAAACTGAAGAAGTCAAACCAAAACTCATCCTTTATATTTCTACCTGTCATTCAATTTCCCCCCTTCTCTTCATCTAACAGAAAATGGGGAAGAGAAGAGAGAAAGATTCTTACCGGTCATCTAAAACCCTGCCGTCGTCGCCGTCGCGTTCTTTCTCCTCCTCCTCCTCCTCCGATTTCGAGTTCACCGTGTCTCTTTCCCCTCGCAGATCCGCCGGCGCTCTTTTCCGGCCGGCCGATGAGCTGTTCTACAAAGGCCAGCTGCTGCCTCTTCATCCCTCGCCGCGAATCTCAATGGTCCGTACTCTTCTTCTAGCGTCGTCCAGCACCTCCTCCTCATCCGACGCAAACACCACCGCCTCTCGCAGCTCCGGCGACTCCGCGTCCTCCTTCGGCAGCGATTTCGCTCTACTCGCCGATTGCGACTCCTCTCGGCCGAGTTCCGTCACCGAAGACGACGAGTTCCGGCGGCTTCACAATTTCAGTTACAGCTCCGATCAGATCAGGAAGGAGAAAAAATACTTTTCTCTCGCGAGATTCTCTTCGGCGTTCAAAAAAGAGGCGAAAATCAAACGCGAAAACGACGCCGTACCGGCCTCCTCCGTCAAACGGATGAGCGCCACTGCGAGAGAGGTGGTGAGAAAGTACCTGAAGAAAGTGAAGCCGCTGTACGAAAAACTCTCGCAGAAGCAACAGCAGCAGCAGAAAACGGAAATCTCAAATCCATCGACAAACAGCATCTCGATCTCTGCAAAAACAGAGAGATCTGAAGCGAAGAACACGAAAAAAGACGGCAATGGAGCATTTTCTTACTCGTTCTCAGGGAACTTGAGGTATCCGAGAAGGAGAAGCTCGATTACGAGCTGTCCGTCGTCGATGCGCTCATCTCCAACTCATTCCGGCGTGCTTTCGAGAAACGGATTTTCCGGCAAGGTCGGCGGCGGAGTTTGTTATCCGGATAACAGTTCGTCAATGGAGGAGTTGCAGAGTGCGATTCAGAGCGCAATTGCTCACTGCAAAAAGTCTATGATTCAGCCAAACAAGAAAATCGTTAGTAACGAAATCTGATTCTTGATTAAATTGAAATGATTCTGTTAATTGTTCAGTGGTTTAATTGAGATTTTGATTAACAACTGCAAGTAATTAAGCTAGCTAATTACTAATTAATCTCTGTTAATTTGTCATCTCTTCTCATCGGTGATTTCTTAACAATAGCAATAATTAAGAGGTGTTAATCTTTTTACTTAGTTTTGTGTTGAAGCTTGAAATTTTGTTTGAATGTACTCAAAAAATTCGAAATGACAATAATCATGTAACATACTATTTTACTCTATCTTGATATTCATATTCGGCCTTGTTATTTTTATTATTCGTTAATTTTAGAAGAAATAAAGGTTTTTATTTGTTTCAATTAGCAACTATGATTTTAATTATCATACTTAAAAAGCTAATGTAAATTTACGTGATTTTTTTTGAAATTTATATATCATTATATAATTACAACGATAGATTAACATATTTTGATATTAAGTCGAATAATATACATCACAGTGTATTAATATTAATAAGTGTTACTCAAATAAAAAAAATATTAATAAGTGTAGATGCATATATATCGTTTAAACTTTTAGCGTAAACTTTTTTACAAGAACATTGTTTCTATTTTTTATAAATATCTCCCACGTCATGATCATTATTATAAGTAGATATTGTATTATAATTTTGTCTTATAAGGAAAAATAGAAAATTTCGCCGGTAAAGACGGTTGGAGTTTTATTAGAAGCTGGGCGGACCTACATACAAATGAGGGGGCCATGTTTAGGGAAATTTCATAGTGATATAAGTAATTTTTTGTAATTACATATATATTATTTAATAGTTAGCTGATAATTTAAGGCAAACAGCAAAGCTAGTGTGGTTGGTTGGTGTACTCCTTGTTTTGTGCATCCATCTGCGTTCGAATCCTAGGATTTGCGTTTTAATTGCTTTCTTTTTTTTCCAATGTCTATACATTTCAATTCTCATTCATTAGAAATTGCTTTATATTCCTTTTTTTTTCAATATCTATACATTTCAATTCTCATTCATTAAAGTGGCATTTGAAGGTCTTATTTGATCATTTTTACTCACAAACTATAAATTAAACTTGACATTTTACACCAAATTAAATGAATTTAAACTCCATCAAGTAAAGTAAAGTATTACTTCATATTTTATATCTGATGTGAGCATGTAAGAATTAATGTGGATAATTAGTTATTTATTCAAATTAGTGTTTTCAATTTAAAATGGCATATGAATGTCTTCCTCATAATTCATAATCATAGTTACTTTGGAAGTTACATGGAAATTGAAATAAAAATATATTTTTTACCTCGTTACATATGCTTGATTTGTATGAGAAAAGTTCATACAATTGATTCTTATTTTGGGAGAATATAGTAGTTGAGCGAAAAAACGATGTTTTACAATAATGTTTGAGTAGCTAAATAGAAAAAATATAAAAAAAAAAATCGCATTAACAAAAGATTTTGATATTAATTATCACAACTTGATTTGAGTTTTGGGAGGGGTATATTTACCACTTTAAAAAAAAAAATTTCTGTCTATTGATTTTGGCCCCGCTCTTGGCGGAGTCTGCGTCCGCCCCTTATTAGAAGAAAAAGAAAGTGAATTGGAATAAAGCACGTCCATGAGTTAATGAAAGTCAGCTTCAAATTTGGAATCTTGAATTTATTGGATGAGAGGGTTATTATTGAACTTGGGAACTAAAGGACGTTCTCAACTGCTTGAAAACCCTAATAAAAGTCTCTAAAATTCCCCGCCAGCTTTCTTTTATTATTGAATTTAACGGTATTCTACTTGTCTACTTCAAAAATATAAATTTTTAATATTTTTTTAAATATAAAGTATCATATGCATTTTTTCATTTTTATAAGAATAATTGAAGTAAATGTATTCCACATGTTCATTATAAATCTATAAATAGAGAAAAATGATGTAAAATAAAATTGAAAGCAAAGTTTTTGGAGTAAAGTTTGGAGATGGTCTAAGAGGGACATAAAGAAAAATAAAACTAGATCTCCTGAACATGTCTCTAACAGTCTCTCGCCCTCTCACCCTCGGGCTTGCAAAAAATGTACCAATTACTCATCTTTGTCTTACAAAAATATTCAATTCCCACTTAAAGTGTAACATGTCAAATTATGGTTGACTTGATGAGTTTTTAAATATTTTATTTTTTTATTAAATCATAAGTTATCAGTGAAATTCCAAAATTTAAAAAGAATTTTTCAGATAAGTTCATCAAAGTATGAGGAACTTTGAAAAATTCAGAAACACGACGCTATTATAAGGATCCAAATAGATTTGACCGGAACACAATTCTAACTTAGTTATAAAGTATGTAAGAAAAAAATTCAAGTATTTAAGGGCAAATTGAATGTATCCTCCACCCTTTCAAAGTATAATTAAGGGCCTCGCTTTTATACTCTTATGTGATATTATGCTCACTTTATGAAAATATCTGGACACTTTTATCACTCTATGCTTTTCAATGTAATGAAAAATTTGGGATTTTCTAGCTACTTGCCTTTATTTGCCAAATGCTATCGACTTATCGCTACAATATTGACAAATACATATATCACCAAACTTTTTGCCACTGCCCGTAACAAGAGGTTTGTATGTATTATACAATACTAGGATTCTTTAAAGTTGATTTCTCAACTTTATTTTAAAGTTATCTCTTATATCTTTTAAAAAATCACTAAAAGACAAAAACTACGCATTTTAAATTAAGGCCTTCAATTACTAATTGAAAAGTTCAGATAGTTCCAACTATTTTCTAAAGTTGAAACTTAACTTTAAAGAGTTCCTTTTCATGTTATACAACCTTTTGATGTCAATTTGCAGCAGAGTTTTTTCAAAAGTTGCTAGATAAAATTAATCAATCAATTTTAGGAAATTATATAGTAATATAGACATAGACTTCTCCAACTTATCGTAGGAGTTCTTATGTGTAGTCAAGTGAGCACTTTGATAACATAAGTAAAAGTTCCAAATGACGTAAAAAAATTGTTTTTCAAAAAAAATGAAGTAAAAATTTCAAAAGTTAGTTGTTTATTGATTTCAACAGATGAATATCAGTTGGACTAATCTCGCTGATGTCTGAAGCCCGCTGACACTTCAGCTCGCTGAAGGTCAAAGTTTTGCTCTAGCGTAATGTTGCTCAGCGAATGAAGTCTCGCAGTTAAGCAAGTGGAGAAGTTCACTTATGGAACTTGGCGCTGACGAATTAATAGCATCAATCGAAGAAGCCTTAGTCAACCCAAAAAGTTAGTTTGTCTTATTGACAACTACTCTATTCCGACAAAAACGTAAAACTGACAGAGTATGGCGAAAATCAGGGAGAGGACAAAAGCGCGCATCTGACACCGCCGCGCACAGTACCTGCTACGAGGAAAACCTGCCAAAATTTCACAGAACCAATCAAATCACGCCAACAACCTCAAAGTCTACAATTTCAAAATTCGAAAGATTGCAGAGGAAGTATTCATCAAGACTAATCTTTGGATTAAAGAAAGCCCTCTCTCTAAACGGGAAAATTCTTAATCTCAAATTAGTAAATCCAGCCGTTAGAAGACCCAATGACTATTTTCAGAATCTCTCTATAAAAGAATGAAGACTCGAAAAGAAAGTCATCCAGAAAATTGCTTAAGGAGAAACTCTGTTGAAATCTCTGCTCAAAGTAATTTTTGAAAAAGCTCAATCGTGGGTCTGTTGAGAGAACTAAATTTCTACTCTGTCTTGAAAATAGTTGGAATAGCTAGGTGTGAGGCTTAATCTATTTTCAAGCTGAGTAGACTGAGTGGAGAGGGTATCCATTCAGTGGGTTAGATTTTAGGTTGCTGAGGAGAGTACTCTATAACTGGTACAACTCTGTAGAATCCAGTCAGTGAGTTTGAGTTTAGGTTGCAGAGGAGAAACTCTATAGCTGGTACAACTCGAGAGTTTAGGTTGCTGAGGAGGGTACTCTGTAATTGGTATAACTCTGTAAGAAGGCTTCTCCACCAACAAGGAGTCACTTAGTGCATTTAACCTCGGAGAGGGTATCTGGGGACTGGATGTAGGCACAGGCTGCTGAACCAGGATAAAATCGCTGAGTGGAGATTTTCTTATCCTTTACCTTTTACTTTATTGTTTGTGTTATTTAAGACTGTCAGCGC
>CAOJBJ010324729.1:0-11636 GCA_948291685.1 Euphorbia celastroides | reverse complement strand
TTTCATAATTTTCTCATTATATTTCTAAGTATTATGAATTCCCAAGTTAAAGTACAACTTAGTGTCATTTTTCTTTAAATTAACATTTGTTCTCCTATAACCTTTCTTTACAAAACAACCGATAACTTTCAACTCCCTAATCCAAATGACCTAATTCCAACTCTCATTGGTTTATAACTTATTTGGACACATCGTATTAAAATTTCAGAATGTCATAACACTAATACCATTTATGGCAGCCTTTACATTTAGACACAATTTATTTTGTTTAATTTGTATAACAAAACAGACAACTTCTCACTAAACAATTAATAACTTTTGACTCATAAATCCAATTGCCCTGTTTCCAAAGCCAAATTTTTTTTTTATCTCATATGGTTATAACATACTAAAATATCATAACCTAATGACTTTTGTAAAATTTGTGGTGCCCTACGAATTCAGACCCATTTACAGACTCGATTCATTTGTACTAGACCTACAAAGACAGAAACAACTTACTCTGCACAAAACAAAATAACTTCTTTCCTTTTCCTACATAATTTAGACTCATAGGGAAACAACATATCCAAAAATCAGCCTGTTTCAACATCTAGAACTATCCAAACCCAGCCTGTTTTCTCACCATATCTCTTTAGGTATGCGATTCTGCACTATTTTGAATCAAAACACCATAGCTGGAGTGCTTCTAATCCAACAGCCCTAAAAGTTTACAGAGAGATGCTACACATATATATAAACAAATTTCTAGTTTATCACTTCTTCAGATTCTAATTCTAAAGTTGCGAAGTCCTAGTCACAAAACAAGATAACTACGTGAAACTTACCTTCTCTTCTTCTCCCTCTTCTTCTTCTCTTTCCTTGTACGTGTTCTCTCTTTCATTTTTTATGGTTTTAATGGGTTCTAATGGCAGTGAAATATGACCTAAAACTTGTACTTTTCTCTTTTATTTCTTTGTTTTATTATTTGGATTGGAAATGTCTAAAATGCCCCTTTCCTTTTTCTTTACACTTTGCTTCAACTTAACCCCGCGTTTACTTGCCCCTTTTTTGAGTTTTACAAGTGTCCTAAGGTATTCTAATCTGAATACTTCAGCCTTATCAATTAGTAGAGAGTAAAAAGACCATTTTGCCCCTCGTCTATACATATTTTTAATTCTTATACCTATACCTATCCTTATTATGTATGATTCCAACTAAAAATCACAAATACATGTATAAGCATACAAGTTAAGGTACCTAACTTATATATATGTATATTATTCAACCATTTTCCAATTTATTTTGTTAAGTTTTAAACATTTGTTATACGATAAATTTCTAGTATCATATTTTGTATAGTTCACTATACCTATCATATACTTATCTTGTAATGTATGTATGCGATGTATATGTCAAATATACCTTATTATAACATGTATTAAATGAACTTATGCGTATGTACAATGTAAAATGATGCATGTAATGGGATGTCACAACTATATTAATTTTATTACTTTGATTTTACATAATTCAAATATTTATCAACTTATTTGATTTTTTATGTTAATTATGTATGATTATTTTATATTAGTCTATTCAAAATTATCACATTAACACAAAATTTGCTATTTTTTCTCATTTCTAATAGGTGATGTAAATTAAAAAACATGGGTGTATATATATATTTAATAATTAAATTATTCGATTAAATAAATGATCCATCCGTGCATCGCACGTGGCAGTACGCTAGTAAAAATTCTAAAAGCAAAAGTTCCTAATAAAGGAATTTAGTGTCACTAACCTCCAAAGACTCAAAATTAGTTGAATACCAAAATCTATATGCTTTGCTTTGCAGGTACAACTCTAGAAGGTTGAAGTTATACTATTTCGGATCTATCCGTCAAGGACTAAAACCTTTACATTCCTAAGAAGCCGATCTGTTCCCAAACTTCGTCCAGGAAATTTCAGGCTTAGACCTATCAACATTCTCAAATTCATTCCAATGCTCAAACTCTCAAAAGTTTGTTTACTGAATTGTTTAAAAAATTGAGCAATTTCAAAGACATACCTTGTCTACCTAGAGTTCTCCAAAAATTTCATCTAATTGAATCCGTCATCTGCCTCAAAATCAATGCATCAGAAAAAGAAAGAAAGCAGCCACCAATCAATGTGTCATCTATACATTGTTATTGGAAATATATGCAAGGGTTCAATCATTTAAAGGAAGTCAGTTCTTATTTGAAAAATTGGTTGAATTCAATCAATACTCTCGGAACGGATCTGAGTTGAACTAGCTCTTGGTGAAGGACAATGTAGAGCAAAAAAGGATGCAATCTCTTCTATATTGATTATATCGAAAAGATTGAGATTCCGTTTACTGCTAAATGGGATTTTGGTGGTTGAGTTAGTACAAATAGGAGGCTACTAAATCTCTAAAATGGGAATGATCATCTCTAACTCAAATGACAAGGAATGATGATTTTCAAAGAAAGGCCATACGAAAATTATGAGGAAAATAAGCTGAATTAATTGGGCGAAAATCCCATTGAGCTTACCAGTAAAAGAATTTTTGATCAGGATCTGATTCTCGATTGTGGAAGCTGAGTATTCAGTGCATAGAGCAGAACTCAAAGAAGAGATCCAGAGTTCATCTCAGTGGTAGTGGTGATCTAGAGTTAGTCGAGGCTTTAAGTTGTTGGGAAGTTTTGAGTTAGCTCAAAGGAAAAAATTTTAAAAAGTGGTGGCGCAATTGTTAACTATTTGAATAATGGCATACATTTGGTGTTGTCATGAGGATTCGTTTTGGATACTTGTCAGTTCATTGCGTCGTCTGTTATTTTTATTTTATTTAAATGCATTAGAAAGTTTAAAAATTTGTTGGCTCATAAATTGACTAGACTAGCTAAATTTTCAACAAGCAGAGTGGAATTCTCTTCCGCCATTCATGTGATTGATTGCATTTTGAATGATGAAGATTTCCTGGTAGTAAAAAAAACTAAACTTCATATAGATCATCATAATTAATTAATAATCAATTATTTAAAAGGTTTTGAAAAGTGATTTATGAATTTTTGAAAATATATCTGTGATTTAAGGAGTGTGATCAAAATTAGCAACTTCTTTTTTTAATTTTTCGTAATTAGTAGTAATAAAATTTTCGAAAAATTGAAACACATTTAATTAAATAATGAAATAGTTTTATTGATACGAGTGTAAGTAGGCTTTATAATGGCAAAAAGGAAACTCCTCAAATTCACTAACTGCCGTTTCTGAGAAATTCCATTTTCCATCTTGATTCGATTTCTTGCTGCCCTTTCCAATTTTCGATTCACTGAGATATCTTCGCGATTAGGGCACCAAATCTGCACTTTCAGGTTCAATTCAGGTCATTGCGACGTTACCTCTCCTTCCAACTTCTCATTTTCTCCTTCCAAATCGTATTTGTGATTTCCCTTTCTGTATTCATTGCTGTGATCTGTGATTCTTCCTCTTACTTGCTTCATTTTGCTTTTCTATCCTGTCTTTTTGTTAGTTTGCGTTGAATAAATAATGGATCTGTCTGCGGAACCCTTTCTGTATTCGTTGCTGTGATCTGTGATTTTTCCTCTTACTTGCTTCATTTTGCTTTTCTATCATGTGTTTTTTTTTAGTTTGCGTTGAATAAATAATGGATCTGTCTGCGGAATCTGAATCTCGTTCTCTAATTTGGGATCATCTTGCCTATGTTATTCTATATTCGTCTGTGGATTGAGTGTTACTTTATGAGAATGAGCTTTTGTACGAAGCTGAAATCAAGGGGCTTCAATTTCAGGTGGTACCAAGCCTTGATCCACACGTAATGATCTCTTGATTAAAGCTTTCAGCTTAACAAAGTGCTCAAATTATAATTGAACTTTTTGGTGTTAGATTCTTCATATTTTAGATTTGTATATATGTTTTTTTTAAGTGATCAAGGTCCTGTATAAATGATAGACATGAAATCTTATGTTGTCTCAAGTGTTTGAGATTTTATGCATGGTAGTGTAAAGATCTAAAGCATGGAATATCTAATATCATTTAGAGTTTTTTGCAGAAGCTATCAGATGCCCTCCTCCACTACCATGAATCTCAAACATGGGTTTTTTTTATCACAATTTACATGCAAAAAATTTCTAACATTCTGTGGTGGGATATTTCATTGTAAATCCATGAGGTGTGAGAATTCAGTTTAACATTGAATGTTTGCTAAAAGATATAGGATTGAAATGCCAATAAACATAACTGAAGCTTCAATTGACACGAGTTTCAATGGTAAAGAGCCCATAGGGGAAAGTTGGAAAAGGGATTTAAAAAAGGAAAAATGAACTTCAAGATTGACTCCAAGGATCATAATCTAGCATTTGGTTCCTGTAGTGAATAAAATTAGAAATATGACAGGCAAAAATTATCTGGAAAAAGTAGCCAGGAAATAGGCCATCATGGCATATATTGTGATTTTCTCATCACAGTTACAGGCATGTAGATGCCATATTGCAAATTTGATTGACTGATGTACGCATGCTTTATTCACTTTAGGTTTCCTAAGTACCTATAAACCCTGTTAATAGATAAACACATCATTATGGTATTCTTGTGTTAATTTATTTATGCTTATCATTTTATTATTGTTTAACTTGTGTATTCAGATTTCAGAGCTTATACTTATTTTCTGATCTGTTTTCTTGATACAGATACAACCTTATATGCCATCATAGCCTTTAACGCCCATAGCATAATTATGCTTATGAAGAGAAGAAAGTGAAGATTCCTTTGGTAATTGCAAAAAGTAAATCAAAATGTCGTCATCAAGCAAAGCTGATAAGAAGGCATCTATTGATGCTGCCTCATGGATGTTCAATGTTGTCACGTCTGTTGGAATTATCCTTGTCAATAAAGCATTAATGGCTACCTACGGGTTTAGTTTTGGTATGTTACCTTTGTTGCTTATCTGTATAGTGTGACTGTGTAGGCATTGTTTATCTGCATATTGTATGTGTGATATTTTTGTTAGTATTCCTATTGGCAAAAGGAGGAAAGGTGATGGAAGAGAATTTGCTTCTTTATCTATCTGCTCTATTGTTCATCAGCTGCGACATTGGCTTATACTTGTTTCCTTTTTTGGGCTTCTGATGCATCGTGCTGGGATGTTATCATAATAATAGATTTGGCATGGGCCGCATGGCTTACTATTCCTCATGCAAGGCTCCCAACTTATAGATAAATGTTTTGCATACGTGTTTTCTGCCAAACTCTTTATTCTTTGGCAGTAGGCAGTTAAAATGTTAAGACCATAAATGTAAAATTGTATTATTTTATTAATGTACAATGAACAAGGCTTACTGGTTTGTTTGTCTTGTTGTGATTCAGTACAATGTTTGAAAATATCACGATTTTTCTTAAATAAGAAAATAGCATAAATATTGTTTTGCATATTGGTATACTTGGAATTATACATGTTCTTATTTTTCCTGATTTTCCAGATTAATCTGTGGCTTGTTTAATCACGCGTACGCAAGTTTTAGTCTAAATTCTTTAGGATGTAGTTAAAAAAAACAGCTTGTAGGTTAATAACTGAGTGCTGTAATTTTTTCAAACATTATGTGTCTTACATTGCTTTGATATGTGACTCCAGTATTTCTAGTGTTTATTATACTCGCCATGTTAAAGAAATTTAGATTCTTAAAAGCCATATGTTCAAGCAAGTCCATCCAAGAGTCAGATTGAATTTTCATTTTGTGCAATTTCTGATTAGATCACCATTCAGGCACATTGGAGTTCATTAGTGATGAATGATGCAAAATGTAAACGAGAACAATATGGATTAACTAAGTTTAAGATTTTATCTGCAAGTTATCTACAAGCTCAAAGTACATAGATATTTACACTGTACTGACTTCGTGTCTCATCACCTCTCATGCAGCTACAACATTAACTGGTTTGCATTTTGCCACAACCACATTATTAACTCTTATTCTTAGGGCGCTTGGATATATCCAGCCATCTCATCTACCGTTACCTGAACTTCTAAAGTTTGTTCTATTTGCGAACTTTTCTATCGTTGGCATGAATGTGAGTTTAATGTGGAACTCAGTCGGATTTTATCAAGTAAGTTCCAATGAGCCATCGAATGTCTTTCTACTTTCATCATGACTGGAGATCAAACATTTTACTCTTATTCTGGTACTTGCTTTCAGATAGCAAAGTTGAGCATGATACCGGTATCTTGTTTTCTGGAAGTGGTTTTGGACAAGGTGAGGTATTCCCGAGATACAAAGCTCAGCATAACACTTGTGCTTCTTGGTGTTGCGGTCTGTACTGTTACCGATGTTAGTGTCAATACTAAAGGATTTGTAGCTGCAGTTATTGCAGTTTGGAGCACTTCCTTGCAACAATATGTGAGTCACTCCCTCTCTATATACCCAGCATTATAATTGAACTGTGTGTAATTTCGTCATATATATTTCATGTTTCGTTTTTTGAATGCTTTGCGTTGATAGTTGAGTGAATATTTTAGGCTTATTTAGAATATGTTAGGTTAATTGAGTCACTTGATGGAAATTATTAGCTAACCTGTTCATCCTCTGGCCTTGTGTTCACAACTGCACATGCATTAAGCAGTACTAGTTTTGGTGAGTTCTTTCAATTAATAGATGTGCATATCTAGAGGAGATATAATTGCCCTTTCTGATACTTTTAATGAAAGATTGTGACTCTTTTATTGTGCAGTATGTTCATTTTCTTCAACGGAGGTATTCTCTTGGATCATTCAACTTATTAGGGCACACTGCTCCAGCACAAGCTGCATCCCTACTGGTAGTGGGGCCCTTTTTAGACTACTGGCTGACAAGTAAGAGAGTTGATGCGTATGCTTACAGTTTGGCATCTGTGGTAAGTAATTGTATCAATTTCTTCATCTCTGGCTAGATTTTCTTATACACTTTCCCGTTGGCTCAATCTAAATTGTTGCTTTTTGTTGTATGTTCTTGAACCCGTCAGCATCACATTAAGCTTTATGTTCGAATGTGAATTCTGCGGGCTGCTTTTGCACTTTAACAAGTCTTTGATGCTTTGGATGAATATTGCGTTGGCATGCCAAAAATAAGCTCAGAAAAACAATCCATTTGCCATTTAGTTTTCAAAATTTTGACTTTAAGCCTGTGTACTAGTTTGGTGACTTTGCACCCTTTTGTTTTGATGAAATGTTGTTGCATCCATCCAACATTTTCCACCATTTGTTCATACACTACGGCACATTTACCTTAAGGATATGAATCAATCTTGCATTTGTCCGATGGTTTCAAGTTTTGTTATTATACCGGGACACATTTTTGAAAGAAATTCGGTAAAACTCAGTTTTATGGTAGAAAGTTCCGGATAAAAATATATGCGAGGGGGATGCCGATTACCCTTATAGTCCTTAGGCTCTGTTATTTTCAACTTATTTTCCATTCAGTGCAGTTCCGTTCAATACTTATTCAACAAGTTTCAGATCAGTGCAATACTTATTCAATAAGTTTCGGTTTAGTTCAGTACAAGTTCTATTCAGTACTTATTCAATTTACTTTTAACTAATTAGAGTTTTTAACTGCTTGCAGCTGTTCATAACACTGTCATGCACCATTGCGGTTGGGACAAACCTGAGCCAATTCATATGCATCGGGAGATTCACTGCAGTGTCGTTCCAAGTACTGGGCCATATGAAAACGATACTCGTGTTGGTACTAGGGTTCATTTTCTTCGGGAAAGAAGGGCTTAATGGTCAAGTAATCATAGGCATGATCATTGCTGTGGCTGGAATGATCTGGTATGGCAATGCCTCCTCTAAACCCGGGGGCAAAGAGCGCCGTAGCCTTTCGATCAATGGAACCAAAACGCAAAAACACGATGGCTTATTGAAATCCGATGATGATGCCGATGATAAGGTATAGAGAGGATCTTAGAACTGCTAGTATCATTTTCAAGTTCTCTATATTTTTTTTTCCTTCAAATTGATTTTCAGGTAAAAGGATGCTGCAAGTTATAAAATAAATGTAACGTTGTCCAGCATTTTTCTTTTATAGTAATTTATTACTGTTATTGATTTTAAGACTTATATTAAGTGCCTGCGTTTACGTTTGTAGGTGGATATTTTTATTTTTGTATTTTTTTTAATTATATAATTTAATTCAATTGGAGTCCAATTTTGGCTGAAAACAGAGAGACCGTTTTTGCCTTGGTTCTGTGCACCAAATGTCCAGGTTGTCCTCTAGTGTTTTTTGTTTTATCTGTAATAATTCTACAGCTTTAATTGGTGACCCATTTCAATAGTATACATTTGGTATTGACAATATAATTTATATCTTAACAACTGGCAAGATATTTTCGTGAATTGAAAATTTACGGGTAATAACATTTATCTCAAGTTTAGATTTTGTAAGATGTTGAAACTCCAGTTCAAAACATTTCTTCTGTTATCGAGGTAAGGTTGCATACACCCAACATCTAAATTATAGATTCTTTTTTCTATCACAAATTTTTATGTAATTTGCCCATGTATGGTCCAAAAAAGGGTTGAAGTATGCAAATACGGGTAAGTTTTAAGGCAAATGAATGGAAGAGTGAGGTAGGGAGTTGTGATTGGGCTGGAAGGGGAGAGTGGTGAATGAAAGTGCGAAAATAGGAAAGATAAAATGATTGAGAAGACTCGAATTTGGCAACTTTTGTTGGTGTCACATTGAACTTTTAAAAGTTCTTATCAACTCTTTAGATTTGGTAAAGGTGTATTGATATACTCTTTCAGTGTCACATATCAGATTGTGGTTTTTTGACATTTCAAAGATTTTATTTTCTATTTTTTTATCTTTTAACCACGATATGGCACATGATGTTGAGAGGCCAACTAAAATGATTTTACCAAGTTGAAGGCTAATTATGTAAAGGATCGGATAATTGGAAGGATCCCATGTTAAATGATGCCAAGTGTTTAAAGAGGGAAATTAATTATTAAAATAATAAATTTAGGGGTACGTGACATG
This sequence comes from Euphorbia celastroides, assembly GCA_948291685.1. Taxonomy (NCBI): domain Eukaryota; kingdom Viridiplantae; phylum Streptophyta; class Magnoliopsida; order Malpighiales; family Euphorbiaceae; genus Euphorbia; species Euphorbia celastroides. The sequence continues at coordinate 2,622 of CAOJBJ010324729.1, read as the reverse complement.
AATTTAACGAGGAATCCCTTTAATGACATGGATAACATGATTCTTTATATAATTGCTCCAAGTTTAAACGATTATATGAAACTTTAAAAGTTTAGAATGCTATGTGGCAAAGGTTATCGCGATCGGAAGTCTTAAATGCATTTGATCAATTACCAAATAAGGGGTTACTTCACTCAAGTGTACAAAGGCCTCACTCCTGCAGTTGGGGAAAATCGCAACTAGACACCCCTGCAACTTCACTCAAGTGTACAAAGGCCTCACTCAGCCCACATTCAACGACAATGGCTCCATGATTTTCCTTGATCTCTCCAACAATATGTTCTCTGGCAGCATTCCAAAGGAAATCAGGACAATGTCTTATCTTTATGTTCTAAATTTGGGCCATAATCACATCTCGGGAACAATTCCTCAAGAACTTGGGAACTTGGAAGGCCTCAACATTCTTAACCTCGCTTACAATGAGCTCCAAGGCGTGATTCCCAATTCAATGACTTGCCTCTCGTTGCTAACCGAAATTGACTTGTCCAACAATAAGCTCACAGGGACAATTCCAGACACTGGCCAGTTCGAGACATTCCAGGAGTCTAGTTTTACCAATAACTCGGGCCTATGTGGGATTCCTCTTTCATTGTGTGGTCAAAAGCCAGCAAGTGCAAATTCCCAACATCGAAAATCTAGTAGGCGACAAGCGACGTCTCTAGTTGGAAGTGTAGCAATGGGATTGCTCTTTTCACTTTTGTGCATCTTCGCTTTCGTTATGGTCTTTGCTGAGATGAAGAAAAGGCGGGAGAAGAAGGACTCGGTCCTTGACCTCTACATTGAGAGTCACTCCAACTCGGGGTGGAAGATAACCGGTACTCGAGAACAATTGATCATACACCTTACTACATTCGAGAAGCCCTTGCAGAAGTTGACATTCGGGGACCTTTTGGAAGCCACAAATGGGTTCCACAACGATAGCCTAATAGGCTCGGGAGGGGTCGGGGATGTCTACAAGGCGGTATTGAAAGACGGGAGCGTGTTGGCGGTAAAGAAATTGATCCATGTTAGCGGCCAAGGGGACCGGGAATTCACCGCTGAAATGGAAACCATAGGGAAAATAAAGCACTGGAACCTCGTGCCTCTTCTCGGGTATTGCAAGGTGGGAGAAGAGAGGCTATTGGTGTATGAGTACATGAAGTATGGAAGCTTGGAAGATGTTCTCCACAACCCGAAGAAATCGGGGGATACACTGGATTGGCCCGCAAGGCGAAAGATCGCCATTGGGACGGCTCGGGGTTTGAAATTTTTGCATCATAATTGCGTACCACATATCATTCACCGGGACATGAAATCGAGCAACGTGTTGTTGGACGAAAACTTGGAGGCTAGGGTTTCGGATTTCGGGATGGCAAGGCTTATGAGTGCCGCGGATACCCATTTGAGTGTTAGCACGTTGGCTGGGACCCCAGGGTATGTGCCTCCCGAGTATTACCAGAGCTTTCAGTGTTCGGCTAAAGGCGATGTCTATAGCTACGGTGTAATTTTGCTAGAATTGTTGACCGGGAAAAGGCCGACAGATTGTGATGATTTTGGGGACAACAACCTAGTAGGGTGGGTGAAGCAACAGGCTAAGTTGAAGAAAACGGATGTGTTAGATCCGATTCTAGTGAAGGAAGACCCGGGTTGGAAGATGGAGCTTTCAAGGCACTTAGAGGTGGCGTGTGCTTGCCTAGATGAGAGACCGTCTAGGCGGCCCACGATGATTCAAGTGATGGCCATGTTCAAGGAAATACAAGTAGGGTCGGGTCTAGAATCGCAGCCTACAATAGCTACCGAAGATGGAGGGTTTCAAATGGTGGATATGACGATAAAAGAGGATCCCGAAAAGCAGTAGACGAAGAATTCTTTGGTGATTATTTTCCCTCTTCTTTGTAAATGGCACATTAGAAAGAGACAAGAGTTGTGCCTTTGTGCCATTCTATCAATGTATATATTCATGTATCCTGCATAACTCTTACATAAAAGACAAAGGTTGTTTCTTTGGTGTAAAATGTATATATGCAAACGTTCTTCAGTTTAAATTTAAGCGCAAATTTTTGCCATTATCTTTGTAGACTAACCTTATTAGAATACAAAACCCACCAGAGACGGGCTGGTTTTCCTTTATGGATGTACTTGGATTATTGGGGTAAATCTGATGAGCGATCAATAAAAATTAATGTAAGATGGTTAATGATTTGGGAATGAGGTTTTGAAACAGATGCCCTTAAAAACCCCCTCAATTTTAAACAATGTCCTTTTCATACAAATAAATGTCTTTTTTTTTTAATATTTCATCAACAAAAGTCCTAAAAACCTAAATCACATACAAAACTCTTCTAACCAACGTTCTCTCTGATTTCTGCCAAGCCGCCGCCGCCCTCCGTCGCCACCCTCGGTCTCCGCCCTCCGCCGCCCGAAGTCCTCCGCCGTCGCCGCCGCTCGAGATCGGCCGCCTTCTCCCTTAGTTGCACGGTGCCGTCGTCAGATCTGATCTACGCCAGAGCCGCGCCGCCAAAAACCGCACGCCGTTCACCGCCTAATCTCGTTTCACCTGCTTCCGGCCTCCTTTTTTCCGCCACCGAAGAAGATAAACCGCCG
>CAOJBJ010324314.1:0-19411 GCA_948291685.1 Euphorbia celastroides | reverse complement strand
TTTTTCGCGTTTTTCGCGATTTCTGGGAGTTTCGGACCTCCGAAAATTATTCCGAGACCACTTCTGGGATCCTCGTTCCGTTGCGGACGATTTGAGTGGTATATTGGCATGCTTCTGGAGATTTTCACTGGAGCTGCACTTTAAACTTCGATTGGCATTTTGGAGCCGAAAAATCGAGTATTCACACTTCCATTAAGGTATATGACACTTTTACACTAGTGTTGTTAAAGTATTATACCATCTTTAAAAACGATATAACACTTTTACACTAATGTTGTGAAATCATTATACCACTTTTTATCCCCTACATACATTGCACATACATTATTAGACAACACTTTTTGGTTCATGAATATGCAAAACTAGAATTATTCTCATTTAATCCAAATACTGTAGACATTTATCCATATGTGAGTCACTCGCGTCAAGACTCTAGAGCTCGCCCTATCTTCTAATTTCGCCGTAACAAGTTGAACGATTGAGAGGGAGATGAGATTTAGGAATGAGTTAACATTTTAGGGTTGTATATGTGGTTTTAGGTTTAAGTAAATGGGTTAATGAGTTTAAAATTATATATGTTTTTCATTTTTTAATAAAAAATTCCACGTGTTGAGTCGCGATTAGTTTGCCTTTAATTTACAACCCGACACATGACAGACGTGTGTAACACACTTTTTTGGGTATGCATTTAGGGACTTAGGACGTGTACGTTTTAAAAAACGACGGACCTACAATGTCCAATGAAAAGGTGAGAAGGGGCAGGAAATTTGTTGTGAATAGATTGGGGATCAGATGACAGTATGACACATTATGCTCTAAATTGTTTAATTTGAAATTGCTTTAATTAGAACTTAAAATTAATTTCAAAACAATTATGAAAGAACCAATAAGTTTTTCTTGTTATACGAATTTGATTGAATGTACTACATTATGGGAATAAAATCCCCAATCCCAAGCAAAATTATAGTGGCGAATGAACTGAAAACACAAATGAAGTGAAAAAAAACAAAGGAGAACAATCAAAAACCCATTTTCTTTGACCTGAAAACAGAGCTTATCTTGCATTTGGCTTATCACCTATAATTGTAAACGTTAAATAATTGTTCGTAGTTGTCTAGTTTTAAAGGCTGAATTAAATGAACTACATAGTCACATAGCATACGAAAATTGATTTCATATATAGTGTGAGACTAATCTGAAACTTACAAATGTAACGATGCTAAATACTTAACTGTGCATTTTAATTTGAGGTCACATGAAAAAGTTCGGATTTTCAACTATAAAAATCTTATCATTGTCTCGAATAACTTCGATGCAGTCTATTTCTGAACCTTCTTCATCTGTCACCGTTGCATTTCTCGCATCAAACCCGAACTTTTCACCTTCAACACCATAACATCCAAAGTCAGTTTCAAATATCAACCAACTCGACCCATAAGAAACCTGAAAAACTACAATCACAACCGTCAAAAGCATAAGAAACACACATACCAGCAATGCTCGTGAGCTCTTCAATCGAACCGGGCAATTTGATCAATCTCCCAGCTTCCCTACAATTAGTCTCTTTCCTTACCAAAGGATGGCCTCTATATATACTCACTCTAACACTTTTCGGGTCACTCAGTTTACAACACAACTTACATTCCTCCTCTTCTTTCTTCAAAACCACTTCATAATTTTGTATACTTTCAGGCACTACAATTCGGTGTCCTATCTCTCTCGTGTTTAGCATTTCTTCCAAGGCTTCAGAACAAAAACCGCCTGAGTTTACAGCACTAACATCAGCACCGTTTTTCACTAGCAAATCAACCATTTCCAAGTTGTTTTCTGCTATGGCTATTTGTACTGCTGTTTTCCCTTGGCAGTCCTTGGAGTCAACATTTAGCCCGTGTTTTAAGAGCTCTCTCATCATTGCCAAATCGTTTCGTTTTGCAGCTGTGCATAGTAGATCACCAGCAGCATAAGAGTCTGAAATGCTGACAAAGTGATACAACTGTCTGAATATCGAGTGTTGCTTCGAGGATAAAGCTTCCCATAGAGCAGTATTCCCATTAACATCTGTTGATCAATAAATAAATTAGCACAATTTAATACATTAAACCGAGAGTATATGAATTTTGTGTTAATATTTATACCTTTTAAATGTATGTTGCATCCATGTCTTAGCAATGCTAGTACACAATCTTCGTGCCCTTTCGACGCTGCAATGTGCTGACATTCAAAAAACATATAAATTTATCGCAAAGGGTCGAAAAGGAAACTTTGGTTTGTTTTATTAATTTTAAGAAATAGTTTCGGTTTGATTATACCAGCAAAGTTCTTCCTTTAGAGTCGCCAATATTGGGGTCTAATTTGGCCTTGAGAAGCTCTTCAAGAAAAACAGCATTGCCCGTGCTAGCTACATTCAATAAGTTGAAAGCCATGTTCGGGTAGCAATCTTCCTCTACTTCTTCCATCTTCAAATCCTTGAGCTTATTGTGATGCTACAAGACTTTCATTCAAATTAGCATTGCAACTCAAAACACCAAATCAATAAAACGAAACAAAGAAACATATATACTTGAAGGAAGTTCTTGATAATGGCAACATAATCTTCCTGTTGAGTGTGCATTGCTTCTATCAAACAACTAGTTTTGAGCCTTAAGAGTTGGGAAAGAGTTCGGGTTCGAAAAGTGTAGCTTTGTGGCTTACAACAAAGAGCACCGATTTCTCCAAACATGTCTCCACAGTGTAGAGTTCCCACTACTTTATCTCCATCCAAATCTGAATCTATGATTTCAACTTCTCCCGAGACAACAATGTAAATATCATCAGGTGCTTCGTTTTGCATAATTACATCCTCTTTAGGTGGAATGTACTCGGCTTTCATCTCTGCTACAAGACGAAAAAGGATGTCCCTTGAAACACCTCGAAAGAGATAGACTCTCTCCACAGTTGGTAAAAATAAATGGTGGCATATGCTTTTGCAAATGGATTTAGGTAGTTGTTCAATCAAGTGATTATTGTTCAAGCTCTCTGCCTTGAATCTTAAGCACATGTAAGCTAGTATTTGATCTTTCAATCTCGGTGGCAACCGGTTCCTTATAACAAAATTCGATGCTGCTTCAATGCTATTTCTCTGTTTATGTAAAACAAATATAAGTACTGAATCATAGAAACGTATAAACAAGTAAACCTTAATGTTTTGGTGTTACGTTGTTACCTAGTTTTTTTTCTGCATAGAAAAAGTTATAAGTAGAATGTAAAAGGAATTAGGAACAGAGGACTTCAAACAGAGCTAATATAGAACTTTTTATCTAACTTGTTTTATTGATTTCCATTGGTATATAGTGCTATAAACCAGGTATAAAGCCCTTATACCCATTTAGTTTCAAATTTTTAGTATTATGAAGGCCTTAAGTATGGTATAAAATGATGAAGCATAGCAAATAGAACGTTTTTGATGTTGCAACACTACCCTTATTGTTTAGACCTTTAAAAGGGTAACATTTCACTAGTTAGTGCATATGTCAATGTTCTTGAAATCGGGTAAAATAATTGTTTGTTCGAAAAAGAACTTAAAATCAAAACCAATTCAGAACAGAGGACTTACAAATTCCATGGTACGCCTGGTACCTTCAACAACAAGATTGGTCATGTTTCCAATCAAATAAGCGGTCAAACCGAGATTAAAGAGCATATAAAAGATGATAAAAATCATTTCCATAGTGTTGACAGCATGCATATCGCCATATCCAACAGTAGTCATAGTGGTAATAGACCAATACATAGCAGAAATGTACCGAATCCATAGGCTCGTTTCCCGAAAATTCGGTATAACCGACCCTATCCACGTCTTTCCTTGATGCGGGTACCGGTCTGCTAACAAGTAGTACAAACATCCAGCACAATGCACCAAAAAGAGGGTCACCTAAATTTAATAACAATTCATCAGATCCGAGCATAAACAACACTATAATGTGCTTGTTCTTTGATTAAATTTGTGTGTACGGACTCACACTGAGTAGTCTAGCACATCGGACCCAGAAATAACTAAATCGGATGTCTTTCTCCAGCCTAGCAAGCATATAGTCAAGATAAAAGTGTTTTAAGAAGTATAACAAGAAAATAAAGGCCTAATGCATATTTTCCCCCTAAACTTGCCAGCTTTTATTTTTTGACGCCCTAAACTTTATTTTGTCTCTCTAATCCCCTGAACTTGGCAAAAATGCACCCAACAGCCCCTCTCATGCTGATGTGTCAGCGCGTCGATGCGTTGACTTTTCAACGTCAAAGCCACGTCAGCATGAGGAAGCTGTTGAGTGCATTCTTGCCAAGTTTAAGGGGTTAGTGGGTCATTTTTAAAGTTCACGGCGCCAAAAGATAAGAGTTGCCAAATTTAGAGGGGAAAAATGCATTACGCTGGAAATAAAGCCAAAATTCCCGACTTGTCTCTAAATGAATGAAATGCAAATGTACCTAGTAAAGAGTTGTTTAACGCGCCTAAGACGCCAAAGGCGGAGGGTGCCTAAAAGGGAATAAGACAGAGCCATTTTGCGTTTTCCGGTGAATAAGTAGCCCAAACCCTCGAATGGTATTGTAGATGCCACATCCATTATGAACCATGTCGACAAATACCTACATTTGTTCATCATCAACCATAAGACAACAAATTATAAATGAAAATATTCAAACAATATCAACAAGTTTTAATGTATAATTCTGTTTTTCTTTTAACGTATACATGGAACAAAACTGCATATTATGTTTTTCTATGTAGGACGGATAATGAATGGCATTTTAACTTACTTTTTTTATAATCATGTTTTTCATTAAAGTGTATTAATATCAATGTAAGAATACAAGTCGCCAAAAATCATATAAGTGATTGAATAAAATCATGAATACACATTTCAACATTTATATTAGTACGTAGTGACAAGGTACTACAAAGTTAAATCTATGAACAAACATGTCGAAATGTGTATTTAAAGATCTTTTCTTTATGTGAGTGACTCTATCCTTTATATTAAAACTTAAAAAAAAATATATATTTCATTACATAATATGTAGCAACTAGAGAGGGCTCATGTGGTTTGGGAATGGAAATGATTTTTCTTTTTTTATCATAGCTTTGCAGCTAGTCTACTAATATACAAGTTATCATACGAAAATCTTTCTCCTTCTTATTTAATAAAAAATTAAATATTTAAATATTAAAAGAATTTGAAACTAGAAAATAAAAAAGAAAGAGATTTTTGGTTAGTAAAATTATTAGGCAATGACAGTAAACTTTTCCAAAAATAAACTAGGAGCAAACAATCCTATATGTGCTCAGAAATTGAAGGGTAATTAATTTAACCAACTCTCAAAATTGATATTGAATAAAAATGGGGAACGTGTATCACATTTTAATAATAATAATGGTCAAATATAAAGAGACAAAATTAAATTATTTGAATGAGAAAGAAGATAAGTCAAGTTTTTTGTCCTTTAAAATATTAGAAAAGAAGAGTGAAAATAATAAAATGAAGCATAAAGTAGGAAAAGGCAAGCCAGAATTGGTGATAGATAAAGCTATGCCTTTTCTACTTTGAAAAAAGAAGCTAGAAAGATCTATTTGTAATTAATTCTAAAAAGCGTTCTAATTATTGATTTCAAGATTCTCTTTTTTAAACTTTAACAATGTATTCAATTACACCTGTAATAAAACAAATGCCTTTTACTCAATCTTTCTCATTCCAATAGGACCACAGGCCACCTACTAAAATGTTTCCCTTTCAAAGAATAACTATTATACACAAGTTATTCTTTCTTTTATTTGTCAAAAAATAGTATAATAACAAGAAAATATTGTATGATAAAGAATATTCGTCTATTAGAAAACAGAATATCAACCATACCAATTCCACTAGTAATATAATTATTTATTTTTTATTACCAAAAAAAAATATATTTTTTAAAGTAATAGGCGAAATGTATGAAGAAAGAAAATGAAAAACAGAGAGTTTAACGAACCTTATAGCAATTTTTCGCCTGCTACGAACAAGTAGTTGCGTTCTGGAATCAATGTAAGCAACAAAGAAAGTTAAGACAATATCAATGGCGAAAAAGAGATCGATAATTGTGTCCCCTATGTATAGCCTTTTGTTAGGAGTCGAACGAAGAAAGGCGATTTCAAAAGGATAAACCCATGCTGAATATGCCACCAATGCCACCATTAACGTCTCCCAGCATCTGCCATTCAATTCCAAAGCATACATTTCAATTTTCTATGACCCAAAATATTATTAATTCATGACAAAAATGCTTTTAGATTAAAGTGAAGGGTTACTAATTTCCCCTTTTCAATTATCTGTCATGTTGGATGATATATGCAAAATTGAACGTTTATTGATTGAAAAGCTGATGAATGTTAGCTTAACCGAGTGAATTTGGGTCATTTATGCTATTAAATTTGAAGCATGTTGTTTATTAAATCATAATTTACTATATGTACAACGTGGTGTATTTTCTACCAATCAAGACACAGATATTTTCATGTATCTATAAATAATTTAAAATTCAATCTGATCCTAAAAAACACTAATAGTTTCTATACAATAATAATTAAAAAAACATAAAGGTACGTGTTTTGGAATTAAAGGAAATGTGGCTGAAATTCTGCCAAACAATCTCCAATCAGAAAGGAACAATGGTGGCCAGGCGTACCCTTTCTAATTTTTGTTCATCATCAACATGATTGATTAAAATCTGTTATAACTAATTTAATGCTGCTTTCATTAACTTATTCGTAGAAAAATCAACATTAAAACGTAGGAATGGAAAAGTGAAATTGAAAAAAATAACGTCCTAAAATATTGACTTGAAGAGACAATTATACTCAAGTCAACTTCTATCTCTGTGATAACTTAATAATCCCCTTTACCAATATTTTGTATAAAAAAATTAATCAATACCTCTAAGGTTAATCCTATATGGTTTAGATCCTATAAACTTTAACTCTTGTTTCTTTTGTATATTTTGTAAAATCGTGTCGTAGTTATTAGTTTCTGTGACAGGGTGTTCTATGGAAATAAAAATATTTTTAAAACATAAAATTGAAATTGCTAAAGAAATTATTTGCTGATCAAGCAATGAAAACTTGCATGCATCAATATTGCAAAATAATAGTTAAAGACTGCTCCTCTCCTTACATGAAAATCAATTTCATGTTTCATAAAATAAATTAAACATTTTACAAATTAATCAATCGTTGCTATTTCAAGATTTAAGTTTACTCTACCTCCCACACTTGTAAAACTAATTTCGCCCAAGACTAAATTTCATAATATTACAAATTAGTTTAATTTTATAATATATTAATTAAAAGCTAATATATGACATTAATAGAATAAATTGATTTACTTTTACCGAAATCAATTGAAAGCTTTAAGGGATCAATCCACAAAAGGAGAAGCTTGTAGAATCCAAATATATTTGGCCAAAATTATAGATTTAGAAGATGATTCTACTACCAAGTGTCTAATTCACACCTTCTTTTGCTAATTTAATCTAACAAAATACTCCAATTTTGGAACGTAAAACACATAGCTGAATAATGGAGCCAACATACCTGTACTTAGAATTCATAGGAGAAATGACCCATCCTTTGGTTTGAATGAGATTCTGATTATTGGATGAAACACCTAGAGGTGGAAGAATCATCTTCGACAAGCTCGATAGCGATATCGAACTTTCTTCATCATCATCATCTTCTTCTTTCTTATCACTTTGTGAGCTTCTCATGGAAGATTTCAGAACTTGATCAAGATGAACACTTCCACTCTCCATTAATTTGATTTTCCAATTGGGTTATTCTTTGTTCTTGATAAGGAGAGGAAGAGTGGGGGACAGGAATTTAATGAATGGAATGTGAAGAGGTTGTGGGGATTTGGTTAATTCATGAAATGATAAAATTAATTGGAAATGAAATTAGTGGGCAATTGTTATAATGGAAACATTTTTATTGATTGATGCAATTGTGATAGGTCTTTAGTAGAAATGTATAAATGGTGGGGTTGGGGCTATAGTTGGCCCATACTTCTTTATACATATGTGTGGGTGAGGGGGCTTGCCTGTTATATGTGGTTTGCCTACTCCGATATATCACTTGTCTCTCTTAAATTTGGCATTAATCAACTTTTATGTACAATTATGTAATGATAAAATGATCGCTTTTTCTCTGAATCTCACATAAAGTAATTCATAGCTATAACACATATGACATATTTAGGTGATCAATGATCCCGTATGATTATTGAAAAATAAAAAAAAATTTCATTTATGTTTTTTCCATGGTTTTCAGAACCGGACCGGTCATCGAACCGGTAGAGGGAGTGGGTCATGGATTTAAGGTTGAACCAGATTCAACCGGTGGTCGAACCGGATTTTTTAAAAATATGTTAAAATACTAATTTTTTTTAGTAATGTCATAGTAGACATATAGTATAAGTTATCATGCATAAATAAGTAACAATATTTAATGTTAATAGTTCACAATAAAAAATATTAATTTAAATAATTTAATAAATTATAACATGACAAAAAAATATATTATGATGAAATAATGAAATACTTATTTGATATTAACTTGTATTTAACTAAAATTGAACTACAATTAAAAAATTATAAATTTAGTTTGTTAATTATAGTTTTATGTATTTTAATATCAATTAACAATTTAGTAAAAAATGGTAACAAAATAATTAAACAAAAATGCTAAAGAAATATAGGGTAGAAATCTAAAATATATTTCATTTAAAACAAATCAATAATTTTTTACTCTATAAAATTATAAAATACTAATTGTAGTCACATTAAAGACTTAGCTCATTGGTTAAGTGTATTAAGGTAAAAGATATCTTGGGTTCAAACTCCACGATACTCAAACATTCATTTTTAATATTAACATTGTCCAGAACCGGTCAATATCCTTGGTTCTTGACTTCCTTTCAAACCATCCTGAAACGGACCGGACATGTGACCGGTTTCGGTCGAACCAGATCCGACCGGCTGGTCTAGTTCGTGTCTGAAAATCATGATTTTTTCCATTTCCACTTTTGCAGTTAAATGCAGAGTTTCATATAGTTAGCACGTTGCACTAACACTCAGCGTTCTCTAAAAGTTGTCATGATATTAGCTTCAAGCTAATAAGTTGCTACACTTTTTTATAGTTCGCTAAAGTAGTTGAAAATTGTAAAAATTGGAAGTAACACCAAGTAAATTGGTTTAGTTTACTATATTCATCAATTTGTCACGTATTGTTGTAGGTTTTAGTTTTGATAGCTTTAAGCTAATAAGCTGGTGCACGTTTTTACGCATTATTAATTGAGGTAGTTGAAAATTGTAAAAGTTAAAGTAGAATGTACACAAATTGAATTCGTTAGTTTGCTATATATATTCATTATTTTGTCACGGAGGTTTTAGATTTTTTTCAATATGCCCAAATGAAGTATCACCGCTGCAATGCTTAAATTAATTGTTTACTCTCTTTTTTTGACGATACAAAGTCTAATTAGCTGTGTGTTTGGTTATCTTAGTTGGTTCCCTGTCCAAAAAAATTATTTCCCCTTAATTGCTATCTTTCTCAGGACCTAGCTATGAGCTACATAAAAATCGGGTTCTGTTGATGAGTAAATATATAAAAATGAAAATATATGATATTGTACTTCTATTACAACATTTAATATGAGATCAAATAAAAACACCAAATTTCACATAATAAAGTAGAAAGTAATGTTACAACTAAAACTATTATCATAGTCATGATAATATGATGTCTATAAATGTTCCTACTTGAAAAATCACTAATAATGATGTTTAAGTCAATATGCTTTAACATATTTTTCTATACAATGGAAAGACAACTTTTAATGTAATTAAAAGATAAAATAAAAAATTATTTATGGGCACTAAAGAGACTGAGTGAATGTGAAGTTTTGAGTATTATAGCAACGGTAAGGACGATTAATTCCCTTGATATTGTATTTTCAATTGTGGAAGTTGAACAAACTGAAAAAAATTGAAGAAAAAGAAACATCAAGAAATAATGAAAATTAAGAATTTAATGAGATAATATTTTAATTTAAAAATTAATACATTTAATTTGTTTGATAATTTAAACAAAGCCAACTCTTGTATATGCCTAAGTAATCGTATTTTATTTAAAACTTTTTAATAGGAATAATTAAATTAATTTAAATTTTAATTAAACGAAAATAGTTTAACGACATTAACAATTGACCAATTTTTTTTTGTTGGGGCCCAAATTGTCCTGCTTTAAGGACAACTCTGCTTGAAAGTGTGTCTGTATATTTTTAAAAGTTTAAAGAAGTACGATATCATTTTTTAAAAAGATTAATGGGTGCACTTTTATAATTTTTTCCCCTAAAACCCTCTTTCCTTCTACATTAATTAATATGTGACTTTCTCTCAAATTCTTAAAAGTGTAACTTACAGCTCTCTAATTGTCACATGAAAATTTTTTATTGGCTTAACTTTTTGAAAATTAAAGAAATTATGAAGTCGTGTTAAAAGTTCATAAAGGTGTGTAGTTTACTTTTCTGAAGTTGAGGTAGCTATAAAATACTTTGAAAGTTCACGTACAGGTAGTCTTTTTTTTTTAATAATTTGTAAATCCTTGAAGAGGCTGACTTTCGAACCCAGAACATTTCATCAATACATTGAAAAGTGTACCACTTAACAAAGGGTAATTGGTGCATATAGTCCTTTTAAGGGCACAATGGAAAACTCCCAATGCTTTAAGCCTCATAAATACCAAAAAAAAAAAAAAATGAAACACTAATAACTTCCACTACATGTACTAAAATATTCTTTTTCATACATTCACACGTATATTGACGAGCTTGTAAAGCTTTGCCTAAACATGAATTTACATTTTTTAATCTTGAAATGTGATTCACGTACAAATTGTTTAATTAGCAAGCACATCGAACTTGAACGTCCAAGGCGCCACGCAACGCGCCATTAGCTTAATTCATTTGTGGCCCCACGTGCCCCCAATCTCTTAAAAGTTTGAGTTCCTAAAACATTTTATATAATTGGAATTGAAGGAGAAATATAAGACTCGATAACCTAGCATGAAGGAAACGTTTAAAATATAAAATATCATTGTCGGTCGGTGGTGGTCCAATTTTACATAAAATTGAGAAAAAAAAAAGTTTTCAGATATTATATATGCCTGCCTGCCTTAGTGTGTGGATGAAGATTGATTTATCGGTATTGGAATGAACTTTTTAGTCTACTTATTAATAGTTAATTATTTTTTCGATTATATTCTCATTAAACTCAAATCATGCACTTTACCGTGTTTTTTGAAAACTCCAATGAAAATCTTGTACATTAATAATGTTAAATGCAAAACTTTAAAGCATCTGTAATAACTTGTCTAGTCTTGTCATAGTCTTGATACATAAATAAAAATAAACTATGAACTAAAAAATATTGTTATACTAGATAGTTTATTTTCTCTCTCTTATGTGATTTGGCTTAATAAATATAAACTATAGTCTCACTACGCCATATATGGTCTATTAAAACGGGTTGCTTGAAAAAAGTTGTCTTTATACGTGAGTAATGGCAACCATTTATCAAATTGTGGTACGAAAAAGGGTTGGCTATAAAAAATAGAGTTGCCTAAATGACTTTAGGCAAGGGAGAAAAAACCTACCATCTTTTTTGGCAAAAGGATAGCTTAAAGTTATCATAGAAAAATAGGTTAACTTTTGCAAAAAAAAATGGTAGGTCTTTTCTGCCTTGCCTAAAGTCATTTAGGTAATTTTTTTTTTTTGTATAGGAAACTCTTTTCTTATCACAATTTAATAAATGGTTGTTATTACTCACATAGAAAAGCAACTCTTTTCAAGCAACCCGTTTCAGTAAACCATATATGGCGTAGTGTCTATTTGATCTTCTATATGTAGGCAATCAAATAGAAGACCATGTCATCAAATTAATTATTATTTAATTATACTTTTGTAAGAAACTCTTTCTATTGGCTTAAATTTTATTATTATTATTATTATTTAATTATAAATTTTTACATCAATGGACTAGCTAGTGTAGCACACTTTTGAAATTATATATTCCATTTGCAAGACTATTGAAATGTCATTAATATTCTAATCTATTTCATGTGACACATAAGCATAGTGTCCACTACCTACAAGTGTTAATAAGTTATTTATTGCATGGATCAACTCTGCTAATTAATATAAGAAATAATTTAAGTGCAATAAAATATTTACTTTTATTCTTATGCCATCATATTTTATCAATTATCACTTGACAACTAAAATTCCTCATCTCATTTCTATGTCACCTGTCTTATATTCGTGAAGAAAAGGGTATACATTGTAATCTTGGAAATATATCACAACCCTAAACAATGGGTGACACAAATAGAATGTCTCAAACACAATTTTCATTTCGTTATTTTGAATTATATCCCCTTTGTAGAGTGCGAGTTAAAACTTAAAAACCAAGGAGAGAAGGCAAGTGCTGAATGACGAACTTGATATAGAACACTTCTTGTCCCCATTAATTTTATTTTGCTGTTGTTTTTTCAGATTATTTAAAATTAAATAAATTAGGGGTGGAGGACAAGTATTAATTTAGCTAATTGATGGGGGTGGGAGTCGGAAATGAAATTAATTAGTGAGGGAATTGCAATAAAGTAAACATTATCATCGATTGACTACTTATTGTCATCACTCTCCTAAATTTGGAATCAACTCAACTTGATAGAATGATCCGTTTCTGTATTAAACTTGCAAAAGTGGGTGTTGTCAGTGAGCGGTTGGATAACTAACTCCAACAGTCTGAAATTAGAACATTTTTTGAATAATTAATAATTTTTTTAGAGAAACTGAGTTTCAAACTCAAAACATTTTACCAATATATTGGAAGTGTATTACTTCACCGGAAATTAGAACATTTAACACGCTGCGCTAGTACTGAATTCTGTAGTCCACATGCAAGATACATATCTAACATCGTGAAGTTGATATTTTTTTTTATCTAGTTATCATCATAAATTTGTATAAGTCACAACAAGCCTTCTGATGTTTGTGAAAGCACACATTTCAGCTTTCTTAGTGACACATGTCACAATCTGCATCCAGAAAAAAATAAAAATTTTGATATTTTTTAAAAGTCAAACCAATCACAAGGTCACACCTGATATTCATGGCTGAAGTGCACATTTTATGTCAAATTGAAAGGGTTTATTGTAATTTTCATAAATTCAGGACTACAATTTCAAAACAAATGTCAACTTTGGTTCTTTGAATTAGTGGCTTAGTTGAAAGTTGTTATAATATATAATTCCAAACAAAATGAGCCAAGTACGATTTATTTATTTGCTAGATTCTTCAATTTGTCATCGTATTGAATAGGTTTTAATTGT
This sequence comes from Euphorbia celastroides, assembly GCA_948291685.1. NCBI lineage: Eukaryota > Viridiplantae > Streptophyta > Magnoliopsida > Malpighiales > Euphorbiaceae > Euphorbia > Euphorbia celastroides. The sequence continues at coordinate 5,964 of CAOJBJ010324314.1, read as the reverse complement.
TTCCAATGTGCGTTATAAAAGAACTTTTCCACTGTGCCAAAACAAAGAATCACCACTCCAAATTCTTACAAAATTTGTTTACTTTTTGTCCTTAATTTGCTTTAATTTGTGTGCCCCCTGTGCTTAGATTTTTTGACAAACATAAATGGAAGCATCAATTGTAATCTCCGGTTCTTGTTCTTTCTATGTTGAATATTGGCTTTGAAAGCATCAATTCATGTTCAGATTCAATTCCACTAGTTTCACAAAATCATACACTTTAATCGAAAAAGAAAAGGAAAAAAGAAAGAGATCTATGCTCAATCAACACATTACTTATTTGTGAAGATGATACCAAATTAAATATTGAAAGAACATATATGAAGTTAAGCATTGGCAAATTCTGCTGATAATAGCAAAGGACATTTTTATACAAGTCATTTTGTAAAACCTATAATGATCGATAATGTCATTTTGTAAACATATAATGAACTATAATGAATTATAATGCCAATTTGTAAACCTACACTAATCTATAATGTTATTTTGTAAACCTGTAATGATTTATAATGATTTATATTGTCAATTTGTAAACTTATAATCATCTTCAATGTCATTTTGCAAACCTATAACATTCTATCCTATTTTGTAAACTTATAATGATCCATAATGATCTATAACACCATTTTGTAAATCAATAATGATCTATAATGTTATTTTGTAAACCTATAATGATCTACAATGTCATTTTATAAATCTATATAACATTATAGAAAAATTCTATAACATTATAGATCATTATAGGTTTGTCTGTCTATAACTGAAGCTGTAACTATCTGGTAATGTTGGGATATATCGAACATGTCTAGTAGTTTTAAGCACTCTTTTCTAGCCGTTCCTTTTTCAGTTCAGTCCAGTTGATCACACGCTTTTGGATGAAATACCTGCACTCTGTAATTGTTTGACACAAGTGGAAACTTAACAATTTCGGCAGTTGAGTTGATTCAGGAGCTGTGCAATTCTGCTGAGAATGAATACATACCGAACAAAACAATTTTTCATTAAAATCTAATAAATAAACTAAATTCGTATAATTTTCACTCAACAAATCATAAGTATCAGAAAAAACAAATTGTCAATTGCTGATAGCCACCCAACTAAATCGCACTTGACCCGTTTCTCATCTCAGCAAATAAAAAACCACAGTGGTCAACTTTGAAATGAAAGAGGTTGAAAGATACTGGCATCAGCAACTATATCTTAAAGAGAACAATTATTTAGCTGTTATTGTCATCACATGGATATTATACAACAAAATTTCTCAACTCCCCACATTCAAACTACATAATTTATTCACTTAAAATTAATGATTTGCCCTGGTCTTGGTCCTATCAGTTATTTAGTTCTACTAGTTTCAATTGACTCTGTAAATATCCTGATGTATTGATTACTGACTCTAAGCCGCAGTATTATCTCCAAAACCAGCTCAACTAACGCAGTTAGCTTGCATCATTGTGTAACCAAAATTTACAGCAACTGTGTAAATGATTTACCAGCATTTGTCTCTGCTTCTCCATCTGATGAAGTTATCCTCCAGAAAAAATTGTTGAAATTGCTCGTATTTGTTTCATAGTTCAGCCTTCGATTCAGTGTCTTCTTCCTTTGTTGCAGAATTCTGTGGTTGAGTAGGAGATGCTATGGACTCTTGAGAATCAACTTCATCTCCTAAGATTTTTGATGTGAAACCTCCAGCCTCTGAGTCGAGATCCACCTATTCTGAAACTATTCTTCTTGCGCCCTACCAAAAGCAAATATTAAAAAATAGCATTTTAATTAACTAATATAATATAAAGAATTATGAAGCTATGTAGCCACCTGAAGTTTGGGTTCCTTAGTCATGGGATTATTGCAAAGGTCAATAGTCTTGGCCTTGGCCTTTGTGGCATTACCGCACCATGATTCACACCATAGCCACTCTTGTGGAAGTGAAAAAACGGGCACCGTATAGTTTGGGAGATCCTGAAAACAAAAACAATCAAATTCATATCAACGCTCAGAAAGTTAAAAGATGGGTCTAGATGATTAATGATCCTTTGACTTTAGTGCACTTGAACTTGAACCAATCTTAACTTCTCTCACTAATCTTCAAGACCTTTTCACCCCTCTGTTGAATATTTACAAGATATGCAACTATATACATATACAGGATGTCGATTACTAACGACTCGCCAAAATGACCGAAAAAAGGATCTCACCTGATCCAAATTGGATAAACTATTTGGATCTTTGCTAAGAGTTTCATAAAAAACTCTTAGATTATCTCCAGCTGCAGTTTCCCGGAACTTCACGAGGTCAACAACATATAAAGCACTGCATTGATCAAGACAGGTGTGAATTTTTCTGTTTTTTTTATACCTAATATGATAAGGTCTACCACGAAGATGCTCTTTCCAGAAACCCTGCTCCAAATAAACAAGTAAATATGAGCTGTCTCACTCGAGCAGACTTCAATTGCAAACAAAGACCAGAAAATGCGAAAGCATTAGGTATTTTTTTCGAAACAAAAGAAAAGAAATGTACTTGTCTCCAAAACCGATATCCGTCCATTTCTCTGTTGTTGTCACAGAAAGGCGTATATGCAAGAGGTCTTCCTTTGAGATCCATGTCATAAAATTCTCCCATGTCAGCTCGAACAACCTGATCTGCATCAACAAATATGACCTGCACATGGAAGAACAATGGAACTTAGAAGCTTATCTCATATCTGCAAAGTCAGGAATGAAGCTAAAGGCATCAAGACCCCCCCTTTAACTAGGAAACATTCGCAACATGCTAACTTGAACTTTCAGAAGTTTCTATTAAGCCCTTGAACTTGGAAAAGTGTACCAGTTGCCCCCTCAACGTCACATGTCAGATTCTAGTTCAGTTGAAGGGGAAAATTGGTGTGCTTTTGCCAAGTTTAGGGGGTTAGTAGTGACTTTTGAAAGTTCAGAATGGCATCCGGTGGAAGTTGTCAAGTTCAAAGGGTCATGATGCAGTTTGGATACAAAAAGTATGCGTAAAAAAAAGGCAGGCAATACCTTCTCCAAAGATGAAGGAAAGATAACATCAAGGAATAAAATTTTGTATGCCCAAATTATCCGCTGTTTTTCTTTCTGCTTGTGCAACCAAGAAGGCCACTTGTAGGTGACTAGTTCATATTCAAAACCATAGTCTTGTGCCATATGAGGAATCACATCCTGTTACAGCCATTGAAAACAGGTAAGTCTTTATGATTAATCAAAGAGAATATAAATGATCAGAAAACATAAAAAGAGAAAGACCTTAAATTGAGGTGAGAGAGAGTTCTTTATAAACCAAAATTTCATTGGGCGTTTGCTGTTCTTCAAAACGCTGAGTATCATAATTTTGAGGAATCTTTCATATCTGTTGAAACCCAAAAGACAAGTAATCACTACAATATTATTGGGAAGTAAAGAGCACATGGTCGATTGGATTATAGGATGGTTTATACATCTCAAAAATTTCTCTGATGAAATCTATACTTCAAATATTCTTTATATAACGTGGAAAATTAATATTATTCACTGTAATATCTCAACGCAGAAAGCCTAATAGGAAGAAAACCACGCTGCCATGCAAGTTTCTACAACACTATGATAATCCAATTATTTGTGCACATTATTTATCAATATACTACCCAAGATTATCTAGTAACTGGTTTACCAAAATCTTGATGTCATCACATTCAATATATTTAAAAAATAAAAACAACTGCCAGAGGCACGCTATGGGGAGCAGGAACCTAATAACCTCCATTGCAACAACTTAAGGAGCCTTGTTTTATTTAAAGTCAGCCAGAAGTGTTGAAAACAAATGAAAAAAGTGACCAGCTGTCTCTTTTAATGGGCAACTTGATTCTGTAAATTTAAATGAAAAGGCAAAAGCAGGTCATTTTAAAAGGAGGTGAACTGCAAGTCTGCAAGAGAAAGTTTAAAATCCCTCTATAGTTCGTGAATTTAAAGATGGAAGGAAAAGAGTACTTTTTTCTTTCCTAATTTCCATCCCACATGCCAGATTAACATGAGACAGAAGTTTAGAATATCCACTCAGTCTTATATTGGTATTTAATTACTCATACTTCAAAATCTAAAGCTACAGTCTCAGCTAGTTGGTCATGGTCCACAGGATTCCTCTTTTCCTACAAATTCATTTAAAGGTCTCAAGGACTTGACAGTTGAACCTTGAACTTCTAAGTAGATTATTATAACACATAGACAGCCAAAGGGACATGTCTGCTCTGCTAAAACATACAACAACGCGCACAGATATATCAAAGACATCTTAAATTGGATTTGGCAACCATAACATGCGGCATAAAAAATATTTTGATTTTGGAGGCTACGCAATACTTGCTCCGCAGGCGGAAAACCCTGTTCAAATAAAAAACATTCCTATTCTTAATCTCTTACGAAAATTTCCGAGATCCAGTTCAAACTTTAGAAAATTCAGCCAATTTTTTCCATAAAAAAGGTTATTGAAGAAGGTTTAAAAACTTAACCCACAATTTTCTAATTATAAGTGTTACCAGGCCTCTTGAATAGATCCACACAAAGCTTAGCTCATTTTGACATCCGACTTCTCACTTCTAAATAAAAATAAGAGAGAGAACAGATCAAGTCCGATAATTCAGGAAAAAAAGCACTTACAGATGCCCAGAAGCAATAGAAAAGATATTTATAGGAGTTCCTTGACGGCCACCCTTCCCGAGCTCCTGAGGTTGAAATTGCAAATGAAGCAGCAGTATAAATCCATAGCAGATAAAGCATGAAATAGGCACACTGATCAAGAAACCCTCTTCATCCCCTCATAGACCCCTATTACTCCAGAATTTATGGTCACCAGTGACGAATGCTTTAATATTAACAATAATAAATCAATATTGTGTAATTTTCTTCTAATATTCAAATGAGGCCTCAGGAGCTGGTTAACATAACATTCAGCAATTATATTCATAGAACAGCCAAAATCCAAGAGACATAACACTTACACTAATTTCACATGCCTGGTGAACATGTCAAACTCATTCTTGCCAAACAAACCAACTGAATACCAACTTGTTCTCCAATTTTAAAAAGGATGAAATTACAAATTTCCTCATCCCAAATGAAAATCGCTAATTGATAAGCTCATAAGCATGATGACGAACGTTGATAGCAAATAAAAAAAGTTTCATGGATACCTGCTTCACATATGGGCAGCCAGAGTGTATAATTTAAATTTCTACACGGCCATTTAGCCTAAGGGACTATCCAGAATGCATGACATTTCCATGTTTTAGTCATATTCTCCATGCATTCTGCTTAGTAATCCAATATTGTGAACCATAACTAGAACCAGAAGAATTAGAGTATAATATTCAAGAAGTGAACATGTACAGTTGCATGAAGTGATGAAAATGACCGACTAGAGAAATATATATAGAGAAAATGTATGAAATGTATGTATGGCTCACCACCACACTTTTCTCATCCTTCTTGGCTTGTCCACTCCCACTGAGAAAACCGGAAGCCCATTTCAGAAAGTTAGAATTCCAACTACTATGACTTCCCTGCATTAATCAAGACGAAGATCATTTGTAAGTCTATGTATCCTAGCCTCCTATGGTAGACCGCCTCTATCAGTCAATAATAATGACTCACTTTCTTTTTCCCATCAGAATGGCCACTATCATCGCTTGAAATAAGCAATTTCTCGTGTTCCATGCCCTTTTTCTTCGCAACTTCCAAATGAACAACTTTTCCCTGCAAATCATGTATAGTGATACGTTTTGACAAATGCTTTTCAACACTTCCATCACCATCTTCCTTCAGAACATAAAGCTCAGAGCTGCGACCAGGAGCAAGTTGAAGGTACCATACCCCAGGAGAGACTTTCATTTGCCAATAGCCCAGATTAGCCATGACTATGGTATCAACTAAGTGA
>CAOJBJ010324285.1:0-13266 GCA_948291685.1 Euphorbia celastroides | reverse complement strand
GAACTTGGGACTTCGCTATCGCCCAGGCCGAGTTTGCTTACAATGGGGCAACTCATTCTGTAACGGGGCGCTCTCCTTTCGAAGTGGTTTACACCCGCGTCCCCAACCATTCCCTAGATCTTGTCATAGCCAGGTCCGGAGATCGAAGCAATTTTCCCGTTGAAAGGTTAGCTCGGGAGGTCGAGGAAACCCATGCCGATGTCAAGTCCCGACTAGAGAAGAACAACTCCAAAGTAAAGGGCGAGGTAGATATGCATAGGTGAGCTGTTGAATTTGAAGAAGGAGACCTTGTCCTCGTGCACTTGGGCAAGGAACAACTCGTCCATGCTACCAACAGTAAGTTGAGGCCCCGCACGTATGGTCCTTTTCGGATCATCAAGAAAATCAACCCCAATGCTTACACGCTAGAGCTGCCTGTATGGCTGGGAAAGATGTCTCCTTCCTTCAACATCAAAGACCTGACCGCCTACAAGGAAGATAGCCCCTTAGCCTACCTGGACCAACCGTTGGAGCCCAACTTTTTCCAAGAAGGGGAGAATGATGGGGACATCGCCCCGGCCCCGAGTCCGGAATCCGGACTCAGTCCGGGCGCAGCCACCTCACTCCGCAACTCAGTCCGGAGTCAATGACCTCAGCTTGCGACCTGGATATTTTGAACTTGGCAGAAAATTCTGACAGAGTTGGTGAAGACTGATTGGACGCCACAAGTTGGGAGTAAAGTCAGCCTTCCCTCACCCCATGCCTCCCATACCGATATTTTGAACTTGGCAGGAAAGTCTGACAGAGTTGGTGAAGACTGATTGGACGCCACAAGTTAGGAGTAAAGTCAGCTTTACCTCACCCCATACCTCCTATACCACTACTTACGAAGTTGTAATATTTTAAGTATTTTGTACTTGGGTATAAAACCTCATCATTTGTCTTTGTAAAGTAACTTTTATTATCAATCAAACTTGAATTTCAGAGATTTCTCTCTTTATCCGGTTTCATAACCTTCAAGTGTGGCTTGAAAATCCTTAAGAAAACTCCATTTTCCGGCAAGTTTAGCTTGTGAATCCCTTTTTGTTGGTTTAAGGTTAAAACCATCGCCCATAATCCTCATCACTTTGGCTCAACCATTTGAGAAAGTGTTTAACCAACTACAAAATTTAATATGAGGATAAATTTTTTTCATGGGCAACATACAATTATTAAGCAAATTCTGAATTGGCTTGAAAAGAAAAGGAGGTCAAATAACAAAATCCGTATTTATTTATGTCATAGTAAACTATCATGATACATAATAAATTCATTGCGAATACTACTCTTAAAAAAAATTAACATGTGGCTCAAATTTTTGAGTCACTTTCTTGAAAGGATTAATTCTTTTTAGCCGAAAAACATTGTAAATAAATTAGTAAATTAAACTTACAAGTAAGATATCAAAACATTACAGCAATAACTTGTCATTATAACAGGTTGACTATATTTAATGAGTATGACAAAATAATACATAATCACTCCATATCCTTTCAACTAATTCTGTTTGGATTTTCTTTTATTAGTCATCCCCATTTTTCAAATCACTTTTCCTGCATGCTTTCACCCATATTACTGGCTCAACCTTCAAATAGTCAAACTTTAATTTGAAATTAGCTTGAGGTCAAAGGGTAATTATATAGTCTTCGTAGTTTAATTGTTAACAAAATAATAAGCGTGAAATGTGTAAAATGCTCAATTAATTGATTCTAGCCCGTGAGGGATCATCGTAAATCAGGAATAGTTTTTTTAACATTTATAAATATTTTAACTGAGATACATTTTCGAAGCTTTCACAATGAAAGCTTCCCGTTCTTCTTAACAAATATATTTAGTAGAATTCAAACATTATATTCTTCCAGCAAATGTAACCTGCATTACAAACTAAGATACATCTTTATTAGTTCGTAAATATGAAATAATGATATTGATATAATTGGAATGTTACAAACATAAAAGCGTAATTGTTAAATAGTAGAAACATTGAGGAGTACATGTAAAATTCTTATGAAAATGTGGTATTATTTTGGCGAAAAGAAAGAAAAAGGAAAAAGAGGGAAATGGAAAGGGGGAGTGTCGGTGGGTATATATAGAGGAAAGAAAGCAACAAAAAGTAGCACAGTATAGTGTGACATAATGTGTAGAAATTGGTTTCCCACATGGGGTAAGGCTAGTGTGGTTCGATGGGCTCGCCGTATTTTGACACCACACTCTCAACCTCTACTCTTGCACGTGATGTGTTGCCATCCAGTTTCTTTCTTTCTTTCTCATTTTACGGTGGCTATCTGAATATTCATGAATGGTTGAAGATTTACCTCTTGCAATCCTCAATTTTTAAAAGTTTATTTCGACTTTAAACTTATAAAAAAAGTTCATCTCAATCTCTTCAACTCGTAAAAATTATATTATTTTACTTCTTAAATGTCTCGTGTCGATTTTAATTGATTTTTCTTTTTAATAATATCATTTAATCAAAAATTGACATATAAAATATTTGAATTAAAAAATAACTTTTTCACAAATTTAAGGAGATGAGATTTTTTTACAAGTTTAAAGAGCGAAAGAAACTTTAAAAAGTTTAGAAGGATGAGAGGTCCACATATAGATCTTTTATGTTCTATAATCCTTTTGAGTACATATCAATGAATATATCATTGTTTGTTGCTTTGTGTTTACTATTTAGAATAAAAACATTGATAAATATAAAATTGATATTACTGATCATCAGTGACGGATCTAGAAAATTTTTTAAGGGGGAGCGGAGTGAAACCTTCATTTTTTTCCGGCCAAATCTCCATTTTTCCGGCGAGGTTCTCCGGCCAAACCTCTATTTTTTCCGGCCAAATCTCCATTTTTTCCGGCCAAACCTCCAAACACACCGTTTCACCCTTCCCCTTCCTGGCCTTCTCTGTATCTTGAACGCCGAACGCCGATGAGCCGCTCCTCCTCTGCCGAACGCCGATAATCGACTCCTCCTCCGCTCCCCTTAGGCGTCCATAACTCAGTGGAGGGGGGAAATCGCTCCCCCTGCTCCCATGATTGCTCTGTACCTCAGGGTATTCTGGGGAGAGATCGTCGACGAAGGGGGAGCGGCTGCTCCCCCTTTCTCCGTGCCTGCTAATCATGCTTTTCTCTCAAGTTTTTGAACTTTCTAGGCACCAAATATTTCAATGGATGAGAAAGGAATGTTCGAGAATTCATCATTTGCTAGCCCACTAATCATTGTTCCGAGAAACTGCTCTCATAATTGACCCTCAATATGAATTAACTATATCAATTTTCAAAAGCCAAAGTTTATAGTCCCAAGTTAAAACCATAGTATTGAAACACAACCTCTAAAGACCCGAGACGCTCTTGGCTTGGGATTAATAAAAGTAACTGAATGAATATATTACTAATTTTTCTAGTAATAAAGGGCATTTTATAGCAAAGTCGTTGATTGTGACCACTAAACTTAGTCTAGTGGTTAAATGAATATATCATTATTAGTTATAAATGTGTCATAAAAAAAGAGTTGTAAATGAGGCAATGGCCTCACAATTAGACCTGTTCATCGGGCGGGCCGGGCTGGATTCGGACCGGGCTTGGTCAGGCTTTTCTCTAAAAACACTAATCCAAGCCCGACTCAAGCCCATGAATTAAATTTCGGGCTCGGGCCGGGCTCGGACTGGGCTTAAAGAGTCAAACCCAAGCCCGACCCGTGGCATGGAAATTTTATTTTATTTATTTTTTATTAAATAAATTATAAATATTTATAAATTTTAAATAAAGTTTACTTATAAATACATAATTTAGTAAAAATCTTAAATGTATACTTAATAATTTAGTACATTAATACAAAAATAAATGTATAAACTATTAAATATAATTAAAAATATAAAATAAAAATATTATTCGTTGGGCCGGGTTCGGGCCGGGCTCAGGTATTTATATAAAAACCAAGTCCGGTCCATAGAACTCCGGGCTTTTGCGGGCTCGGGCTCGGGCCGGACTTTGTATGAAAAGGCGTACCCAAGCCCGCCCATTTTGAGCGGGCTCGGGCCGGGCCGGGCGGGTACCCGAGCCCGTGAACAGGTCTACTCACAATCTGAGGTTCTGTTCCCACTATTACACTTAAGATAACCACAAGAAAAAAACATAACAGGTTTATTGTAAAATGAATGCTTGATACTAACAGTGCCTTTTGATTTACATATATAACTCCACCATATAAGTTCAAACAGTATATTGATTCAAGTGACAATGAAACCTAAGTGTGCACTTTAGAGTCCCGGCCAATCAAATTTACACATGCATGATGCATCCCATAATTTAGTGCTAAAAACACATATAGTTCCTAGAGTCCAAACTACCTAAAAAAATAGTGATAAATGAGAAAACTTGAGCTAGATGACGACATATTCACATGTGTAAATTGGAACAAAAGTCTAAAAAAGCTATCACTCACAGAATGTCAAATACCCTCAATTTGAATGAGTCAAGAGTCACATGTGTTCTCTAAAATGTACATGTGTATATATATATATATTATAACAGCACATTAGTAAAGCACATGCCCTGACTGGAAAATCTATTAAAAATCACCAAAACAATGTGCCATAAACACTACAACTATCCCACTCATAATACATTAGAACAGGCAATTAACATCTCATAATGGTTTTAGAGCCTCAAATTTTAATGATATGCACATGGGTTTTGTTACCATTGACCAAAGAAATTGATGGGTCAATCTATCTATGGACAGGTTTACCCGGTGTTAATATTCATGACAAGTTGACAACAGGTATGAATGAATGATTGACCCAAAACCACAAAATACGGCAAACATGACACTACAAGAGTTTTTCTTTGAATGATTGAACTCGTATATCTTATTTACGAAATGCTCATTTATTGACCGATTCAATTTGACTTAAACTTAATAATTCATAAATGGTTGAGATCATTTATAGTCTGAATCATAAGTTGTGGCGAAGTTTATCTTCATATTAAAAGCTTTTCAATAGTGAGCTTACCCAAGTAACAATAAGGTCGTGAATAATATCATTGGGCCTAAATTCAAGCAATCAAGCCCCACAAAACTTATTAAGCCCCGAAATTGTTCTTGCTCCGCCGTACCCGCCGGCGCAAGTTTTAATTCGATTTTTCGAAAGAAAAAAAAAACAGTTGACGGAGCTTTGAAGGGGAGAAAAGGGTCCACGCATCGCAAAATTGCAACGAATCCAGATAAAATCAATCAAATTATTCACAAGCTCTTCTCAATTTGCTTTTTAGTTTCTCTGATTTGCTTTGTACGCCGTGAAATAATCTCGAAATTCCGCCGCTGGTGGCGCTTTGGGTTCCTGTTATAAATTCGTCTGGGAATTGAAAAGAGGATTGGAACTGGTTAGAGATGATAACGCGATCCAATCTCGCGGATCAACTGAGAGAATATCAGATTCGATCTAAACATGATTGGGCGTCCGTCTCCTTCTTTTCTTCCACGGCTAATCTAACTTCTTCGAGGTATTTAATTTTCCGATTCTATTTTCTGAATTTGTGAATTGTTTTTCGTTGTATTGTTGTTATTTTGATGATCTGATTATATGAAAATTAACTAACTGTGGTGTCAATTTTCATGAATAACCTAGGGTTTTGAATTGTTGAGGGGAAGTTTTCAGCTTCTTTTTTTTTTTTGATTTGTGATCAAATATCTGAGGAATCGTTGTTGATCATTTAGTTTCTTCCTGGCTAATCTGTTTCTTGATTTTCTGTAATATGTTCAGTGATATGTGTTTATAGATTGGTGTTTTCCTTTCTGTTGATTTGGTTGGAACATCATTGAATCTTATTTCGTTACAGACAAACATGGTTATAATGAGTGAAAAAGGAATATATGCCAATTAAAAAGGCAGAGATGTTTTGTATCAAGTGAAGTTGAAAACTTGTCCCAAATGGAAAGATTAACACCAACTTCTGTTAGTCCATGTGCCTGATCACATGTATGCCAAACAGGCCACAGGCCATTGGTCTGAATTACGGTCATTTACTAGCCAAAATCCATGTTTTATCCATATGCAATGCAAGCCAAGTTATTGCGAATGGGCTTTGGCAATACATCCTGCTCAGTGTCCAGTTAATCTTGTTTTAGGCTTATAGTCTTTTGGATAGGGTTTTTTGATTATGAATGCATATTTTAAAGCTGCTTTCTTTACAACAACCAGCCAACTAAGCCTTACTCCCATGCTAGATGGGGTTGGCTATTACTTTCACCATCTTTAAGGTTATAGATTTCAATGCCTGTAGGATTTATTTTGATCCATTTTTGTTCCTTGATGTGCTTCATATTTGCTGTCGATAGATAAGTGAGGTGATAAAAGGCTTCCCTTGTTTTAAATTATAAAATTCATAAGTTGCTGAAGAAAATTTATGTTTGCTAAGTCTCTCAAGGGGACTACTAATGGAAGAATTGTTCAAGGTTCTATTGATTTGTAGTTGAGGTTTTTCTCATGGAGTGGTGCGTATTTGGAATTAGTTGTTAGATGTACTGCAGAACAAATGTTTGAATATATTATTATAGTCGACTTGGCAGTACTGAAGTACTCAAGCTTTTGGACCCGATTCCCTTCATTTGAGTTAATAAGTTCAATTTACTGACTTAAGGCCCCCATTTGGATTGAACTGAATTTGGTGTAAACTTATAACTCTGTAGAACTGAACTGAATTAATGTTGAAAAAAACATGCCTAGTGCTTCACAATAACTGCCAGCAGTCTCTCTTCTGCAAAAAATACATAAGAATATACGTGAAGTCGAGTGATGCAAGAGAAAATTTCATAAGAAATCAAGAACGGGATTGTTGATTCATTCTCTTTTTCTTGTGTAGGGTGGATGTTGTGGTATTTGTGATATGGGAACTTGTGATTCTAGCGTTCCTGGTATTTTCATCCGTTTCGTTATATTTTAGGCATATGCAGCTGGCATTTATACTAGTGTGCATCACAATGCTATTGCTTTTATGCATGAAAGTCACAAAGCAAGTGAGATTGGCCCGGAAAAAGAAGCGTCGAATGCTTCTGCCTCTATCTATGTAAAACTAGACCTCTTCTGAAGCGACAGTGACACAAGTTTGTTTTGTATATTGTGAAAGTTTTGACTGGTATGTATAGCGGGTCTTTTCTCTCTTGTCTATTTGACCATGTTACAGGATCCAGTTGACTAAAAAATAGGGTTTTATGGTGAAAACTAAAGTGAATACTGGTTGAAGCAGAGAGTTTGCAGACATTCAGACACCAAGTCAAACTTGTAAGAGTTAATAGTTGAACGTGTTTTTTTACCGAAACACTTCGGGTTTCTTTACTTGCATTGCTGAGGTGAATGAAGAGAAAGGGCTCGGTTATGATTTGTGAATGAAGATTATATATTTGCATTGACTAGTTCATGTCAATTTCATGGTGTAACAACTGTGTTTTACAGTGAGCATTTCAATTGTAAGTTTGTTTATCCAATTGCCTTTGTATCCTTCGTAGTTCATATTTGTTCTTTCAGTAGTACTGTCGATCCTTTTGCATTGAACCGAACTTCATATTTTCGCGGTGTAGTTCATTTGGGTGTTAATGTTGTATAAGGACTAATATGATAACTTTAAAAAGACAAGGACTAAATGATCGATCACAGAGGCCGGTGAGGTCATGTTTAGATGGACTTGAGAAGGATGAACCTCATAGCCCATATAGCTGCCATAACTACAAAGAACACTCTAACACTGTACAATCCCTTGAGCACCTAACTGAAGCACAATAGCCCTTCATATTCAGGCCAGCTTTGGATTGCTCTAGTTTGAAGCTTTTTCTGTAACCAGCAAATAATAATTTTGGAAAAATAGTTTTGGTATGACTTAATTTATTAGTATGAATGACCAAAATGTATATTATATGTGAAACCAACTTTTGAAGAACAACTCTTACAGTAATTTCAAACAGACCCTTATGGAGTGTTTCATTATTTTCCCTAATGGAAACATGGATATGCTAGTGGCATTTTTTTGGCTACCGTGATGTTTCGATATATTTGTAATAGAACCCTAATATTTGATAATGTTTTTGATAATCGGGCCAACCTATCGTTTCGGAATTTTAGTAGTTTCTTCTCAACTTCGAAATGCACTAAATTGCCGTTTGAATAACACGTGTCCTTTTAGTTTATTGACATTCAAAGATAGTTTTTTTTTTCTCTGTTTAGTCAAAGCTAACACGTGGATAACCAAGGCTCTCTTTTTTGAGTTTAAGGAGTTGTGAAGAATAATTAAAAGTTGGGGCGACATTTGGTAGCAATCAAAAGTCGGCTCCAATTCATTAATCCTCCATTTAATTAAATAGTATCTGTAATCATAGGGCCAAACACACATGAGAATTAAATGTCTCAAATCACATGAAACTGAGATCAGAAAAAGAGGGTGTATTTGTGGTTACAATAATTACCAAGTATAAGTGGGCAAAAGCACATTGCAATAAACAAGTACGCTAACTTCACTCCTTTCCACGCAGCCCCCATTCTATAATTAATGGATACACCTAAATTATAATATTGAATTCCCCTTAATATATTAAAAAGCGCACGTATAGTGATGGCCAGTTTACCCCAACTTTTCTAATAAGATTTATTTAATTCAAATTTCAAAGTGAACTTCAGAAAGCAATTCACATTTTTCGACTGCATATTTTTTTTCTGTCTACAGTAAATTAGGCAAGAAATTTGTTGTGCCTTCAAAGTTTGTAAATAGGGGAGAACATTCGATTCTACCAAACAAAATTGCTTCAATCAACATAGATTTTACGTTTAGGGAAGAGCATTCGGTAAAAAAATTATTATGCAAAATCGGTGGGACAAATTCGATTCAATTAGATTCGATAAAACCAAATCTCAACCCTATTTGTACCTCGACATGCATCTTATAGAAGAAAAAAACAAACATCAGAGTTCCAGAGTCTTTTCTAAGATTAAATTGGTTTCAGACATTGCCTAAATAGGCAAATACACAAAGCCAACAAGCTCTGCTATAAATGAAAAATGTGACACATTAACATTGAAAATGTACAAATAATAATTATTATTATTACAAGCCTGGCCTAACCATTCAAAATTTGGAGGTTGCTAGCTTGATAAGATCTTTCCTTAAAATCTTGCCTGACGGCTTCTTGGGTATGGCAGAAACAAATGCAACTCTTCTTACTCTCTTGTATGGAGCCACCTACATACATTGCCAGATTACAATTAGAACTTAATTTCGATAAATTATTACTGCTCCTGTTCAATTCATCTGAATGAAGGGTGGTACTAATAGCAGTAATAATTTAATTGAAGCTACATCAAATACTATTACCTCAGCAATACATTGCCAGATTTTCACCGGAGATGTCGGCGTGATTTTCCGGCGCCGGTGGTTATGGAGTTAGGGTTAAGGTTGGATATGGGTTAGGGTTTTGGTGGGGATTTGGGTTATTGAGTTAAGTTATTTGGGTAAATGGATTTTAGGGTTAAAAAATACAATTGGACAAAAATGCCCCTGCGCCACATCAGCACTTAACACCTTATGGATGGAAAATCCTCATTTTGATGATGGAGACAAACATCAGGGGGTATTTTGCTTGGTTTTAAACATCAGGGGGTATTTTGCTGAAAGTTAAAACATCAGGGGGGTTTTTTAAACTTATCCCTTTGTTTTACAAGTGAAAAATATATGTTATAAAAGTGGTAGGTAAATTATTGAATGAGATGATGAAACAGTTTATGATTTCATATAAGTGGTATAGAAAAATTATGTCACAAAATCTAGTACAAATGATTAAACGTTCTTATGATGTCATATAAGAAGTATAGAAAAATTATGTCACAAAACCTATTATTGTACTAACCATCGTATATAATAAATTAGCGATGAAATATGAAAATTATTGACAAAATATTTTAGATCTTTGGCATTTAATTCTTTAGGGTACTCCTATATAAAGACACAAATCATATTATTGTCTAGATAATCGATAAGGTGTCGTGTAACTTTTAACGTTAGTTAAATATGTTAAAGCATATCATATATATATATATATATATATATATATATAACTATCTAAAAGTACTATAAAAATCTAAATTAGCTTTTTAACTACTTTTTTCTATAGAGAAACTGGAATGAGACTTTACATCAATGCAATTTTCTTTTCCATGTACCAGTAATTAGCTTTTTGCATTTGTTTTTCAATTAATAGTTGGAAAGCAATCTAAAAGCTATAACACTTTAAAGGATCTGACAAAAAAAAAAAAAAAAAAGAAAGGTCGATTTCTATAAGTTTTAGTATTAAAAACTGAGTTATTATGTTTAAGAATTTGATGCGCCCTCAGGTTTGGTACAAATCCAGCATACCGAGTTTATTCGAACTTTTTTAATTAGTTAAAGCCGGATTTTATGTTAAATCTGTGCTTCGCCTGTGTAATTTAGAGAGTCACGTATTGAAATATTGTTGTTTCTTAATATACTTAAATATTAGGATATATTTCCTCTATGTATACCTAGCTTATTGAACCATATAAAAAATTTACCATTCACTTTTCTAGAACACATTTACGGTTCTATTCCTTAATGCGAATATGAGTATGACAATAAATATCTTCACTAACTTTCAAACCTAGCATTTTCCTTTATAAGTTTTAGGTCATGTTCTCTTCAACTTCTAAAACTTGAACTGAACTGAACTTAATTTGTTTACATTACTTTTTCAATTAAAATTAATGGATCTGACCTGAACTGAACTTAACTGAACTTAACTGAACTAAACTGAATTAAATTGAAGGTGAAGAGAACAAATTCTAACTAGTAAATGAAATATAACTTAAATTTTTTTCTCATGAAAAACTCACTTATCAATAAATTGAACTTAAACGAGTTTTTGCTGAGCCGAATGATGAATAAATTTGAATAATATATTTCGTTTGCACCCATATATGAATTAGGGTAGAAAAAAGTTGCAATAATTTTACTGAAAACTATATGATAAAATTTACTCACACGAACATCAAATTTTGATAAAGACCAACCAACCATTTTTACTCACAAAAGTCAACAATCTTATAATAAATAATAGTACACGTTTATTGTCGGATCACATAAATAATAGTGCACGCTTGACACATAAATTAGTTTAGAAATATATAACGCAGTCAACGGAAAATGGAATTGAAATTTGAACATAATAAAAAAAAAAAAAGAACGGCGAGGTGGAATTCAACAGAAATGCTGACTCCGATGATGGACGGCGCATATTAGCTTTGCACTCGGCAACTATCTCCGACCACCGACAAGTGCTTTTTATTGTTTTATATCTCTGTTCGTATGCTAGGTTGGGTTGAATTCAGGCCGGGTCTAACAGGTTTTAATATAAAAAAGGTTAATCCTAAACTCAATTTAACTTGTTAGTCTTTTGTCGAGTTGGGGTTAGATTAGGTTCAATTTGGGTTGGGCTGAATTTCGGGTTGAGTAAATAAAACGTTTGATTAAGCTAGCTTATCTTAGGTATAAAATTAGATGTTATATGAGATGAGTTGTTTTCAATACATAATTGATAGGTACATAATTCGGTACATAGTTGTACATAGTTGGTATTACTAATGAACTCCTTTACGAATTTATTGTAAGAAGCCTACGATATGATATTCATAGTTATTATATCATGCCCTTGACTTTGTGACTGCAACATTGTAACTTGATATTTATCATTTTAAATAAAATAATTATACTTTTCATTTCTCCATATAGATAATTAAGGGAAATTCTACGGTGATTTTGTTTTAAATAAAGTAATTTTAACTTTTTTCATCTAACCATTGAAGTCCAATATTAGATGAGTGAGTTCTATCTATTGATCCAATGATAAGATAAAGTGAGCATAATCCTACACCGATAATTAATTAATGATTGAAATGTTTATTTAATGATACAGAAGAACAAAATATTGTTACTTTGTGAAAATTAAAGTAATTATAACCTGTATAACTTTTTTTTTTATCATTTTGTTCTTTTCATCTATCTGGGAAAATGAAAATTACTTTTCCTCAATACTAAATAGTAAATACTTCTTTCAACTTTTTTAAAAATAAAATTGAGAAATTTAGTTTAAGTTTAGAGGTAATTGATATAAAATTAAATTGGAAGATAAAACTTTTTGATAGGGCACATTGGGCATTAAAAGCTATAATAAAGAGAGGGCCTGCAAATATTATTAGTATTTGAGCACCAAACTATCACACAATAGGGACACTTATTAAATAACATTTCACAACTGTTTAATATATAGCTTTACAATTTTATGAGTAAATAATTCTTCAAGTTTTACGCTAATACACTAACATCACTCTTAATTTTTTTAATATAATTTTCACTTCCTTGTGTTTTAACTTCATCTAACTATAGCCTTCTAAGGTGACTTTTCCATTCAAAAAGCCTTGTTATTGACAAGATTGCCCTTATCTTCATTGTATGTTTATTTTTCTCATTCACTTATCTTTATACTCTATTTTTCTAAAATATATTCATTTTATACTTCCTACATTTTGTTTTATGATTTCATCTATATTTTATTCTCATATTTTTTTAATAAATTTTTTTTCCATATTTAGCATTCAAAGTAACTTATAATTATCATAAATTGTCCCAACATCTAAACATCTAATATGAGAAAAGCAAGATCAATTAACTTTCATATTTAAGCAAGGAATAATAAAAAGTTTAAAATTATGGGTGATTAAATTTTTTTTCGTTTTCCATTCCTTTATAGTTTAAAATAGACTAGTTTGACAAACGAGCTAAGGTCATATTTGATCCAGCTTTATACTAAAAAACGTTAATTCGGAGTTTAGTTTTACCATAGTTGTTTTTACCATCTTTTAGAATGCATCACATGTATCATTTTTTAAAAAGTTTGATGTGATTCATATTTTAAATATTTGATTCTCTTTATTTACAGTGATAGTTCAACTACTAATTACATGTTTTTCTCATTTAAAATATAAGAAAATTAAGCTTTTTATTCTTATTTTATATGTTTTTGCAATTTAAAGAATTATTAAAAAAAGTTACTTTGAATACTTAATATGTATGAAAAATATATTAATAAATATGAAAATAAAATGTAGATGGAATGATAAAACAAAATGTAAGAAGGATCAAAAGATAGGTTGAAAAAAATAACCTAATGAAAGTATAGATGAATGAATA
>CAOJBJ010324269.1:0-10274 GCA_948291685.1 Euphorbia celastroides | reverse complement strand
CTGACGTGGTAGAGGGGTAAAATGGTCTAAACAATATTTTTTAACCTAAAACTCATTTACCCTAATAACCTAACCCATTTACCCAACCCCCTAACCCACTTGAAACCTTAACCCTAACCCTACTTGTTGCCGTCACTGGTGCCGGTGTCGTCACCAGAAAAACATGATTCCAACGACAACTCGAACTGCTCCTCGCTACCGACGTAATTCATCGATGAAGGTAGAAACAGTCTCCGTCGATTCAAACCCCTCTCCCCACTGGAAATTGATTCAAACCCCTATTTCCCGATAATAATCTCGTCACTGCCCGACAACAGATCTGACTTGCATTTTCCGGCGAGAATCACCCAACAACCAAAATCAAGCTGATATATGTGCCCTTCTAAACTTTGAAACTAAAAGTCAATCAAAAATACAAAAAGTCAAAATCAATCAAAATTCACAAACCTAAAAATCAGGTTTAGGGTTTTACTGGCGATTTGGGCGGGAATCGGGGAAGGGCAGCACTGACAGAGAGAGAAAGAGTTGGGTTATGGGTTAGGTTATAGGTTAATGGGTAGATAGTGTAAAAACATGGTTTCTCAATTTTACCTCTCTGCTACGTAAACAATTAACCCTTAAGGGATTGAAAAGTATATTTTTATTACGGTTGAAAACCTCGAGGGTGCTTTTGAGAGAAAAAAACTTCAGGGGTGTTTTTGAGAAACGTCGAAACCTTAAGGGAGGTTTTTGAAGTTATCTCTTAATTCTATCACCTTCGTTTTCTCCTATTATGATCAATACCCCGATAAAGATTGCACTGAACATAAACCTTGTCTACACCCTCAAAAAAAAGAATGAACCCTCCTTTTTTGGGCTTTTAGGTTTGCGCTTCACATCAGGAGGAAAAATAACATCCTAACAACATCTTCGAGAAGCACCCAACTTTGCTTTAATGGAACAGGGTTTATAATACCATTTTAGGCTGCAAGCATTTTTCCTTCATACAATATCCAGAGCAATAATCATATATCCACAAGCGGAATTTTTTTATGAATTAATGTGAGATCATGTGTAAAAGGCAAGTCATCAATCTGAAACTGATTACAAGTATTTTCTTTCATATCAACAACATACCATCTAAATTTAAGTAAGACAGTAACCAAATTACCAATAAAAGGTAACACTTTATAACAAAAGGAAAAAGAAATTCAAAACAAGACAAAAAATGAATAAAGTTTAAGTGCATGGTAAATTGATTTGAAAGAGAATATGAGACCACCTCCATTCTTGAAGCTAATCGCTATTGTTTTTGCAAAACTTTCTCATATCTCATCATAAGAGTTGTCCTATTATTCAAGCCAATATTGCGGTTAATATAAAGAAATCATTGCAAAGTTTCAAGCAAGTGGTCCATAAGGGAAGCAATCGGAAGATATTTGGATGAATTATGAATAGAATTAATGGACTCTGCAATGTTAGAAATCATTGCAACATATTTGTTTTGAGTAGAATGAACCCTGCTACATTTTTCAAAACAAGCTTCACTCAAGTAAGAAGGAATTGCTCTATTAATACCCTGCAAAAGTTGCATATTCCTATCGAACTGCTTTACCGTATAAGACTTAGATACACGAAGGAAGTACTTTGAAATAGCTTAATAATTCCTCTTAAATTTCACTTTCAGATTATTAAGAAGATGGAACATACAAATACAATGCGTAGCTTCTAGGAAGACAAAATGCATGTTTTCTCTATACGCTTATAACGATTTAAAATAAAATCCATTCAATCTTGTACACCAAAAGCTATTCTAAACTGCATGAAAAACCACTCTTACGAGTCATCGTTCTCTCCAACAACAATAAACAAAAGCCAAAGGCAAAATCCCACCTATGAAAAGGAAAACAATAAGTACAGAAATAAAACATCCTTTACAAATACACATACAATAATTACATAAAGACGTAAACATAACAAATACTAAAAATGCATAAATACAAAACATAGCAGTAGCATACCATTAACACAAGCAGTTAAAAACATAGCATTCATAAGTATAACACAAAGATGTTACATAACATATATATGTGAAAAACTTATATCATTAGCAAAAGTCACACATATCATTTATATATGATGTACATGTGTAATACACTTTAAAAAAAATCGAAAAGAAAAGTCTTACCTGATGGATCATAAACAAAAACAGGTATTAAAGTTCCATTGAAACATATACGATATATTTGACAACAAGTTATAATATAATCATCTCAAGAGTTAATTCTTTTTCTCTCCAAGCTTTTTGATAACTGATAATGGAACCTTAATTATTCCTCGTATAAAAAGTAATATCTCATGGTGTGTAAACATGTTTGTGCCTCAAATATGTGTTTTTTTTTAAAAAATTGTCTCATAATGGGCTTACATTAATATTCAAAGAAAACCCTTATCCCTCCCCACCCGAGTGTGGACTCGAACCTGCGATCTCTAGGATCACAGATTCAGTTTTTAACCACTAGACTACAACCTTTGCCACTTTGTGGCTCAAATATGTATTTTTTATATTGTTAAAAATAATAGATTGTGTTGCTTGCACCGTTTCTTTCATCAATACTACATGTATGATTAGCAAAATACTTTCGAGCTACAATACATCATCATATTGTCTCCATGAAGACCTCAGAAGCCAAGAACATGAAGAACTAATACAAATCAACTAAAACTGCTTATGACAAGATCTTTGAACTTCAAATTGAGAATCATTCTTTAGTGCATAAGACCAATTAAATCCTTCAAAATATCTTTATCCTTGAAAACTTGCCAACATATATAGACTCAATGAAATAATCAGAGAAATTAAAATCTTGGATAGCATCATCATCTCCATCACTGGCTTGTGAAGCAAAAAGATCTTGAATGCACATATTTGTGATGTTTCTAATGTAAACTGAATAATCATCTATTGTTGAACTAGAAGCATGAAGTTCAATGATCCTGATGGCACATTATCATAAGATTCAACAACTGAAACTAAAAACAAGCAAAATACAAAATATAAGAATCCAATACGTATCATTTACATATGCATGCAACACATCCATATAACAAATTAAGTAATGAAAAAAATATAAAACGTAAACAACTAATCAACATATAAGCATAAACAATAAATCAGATGAGGATATAATGAACGATTGAAAAAAATGCATATTGTGCAAGACTACAAATATATAAATGCAAATATGAAGAAAAATCACGAGCAAGGGAAGACTACTCAAAGCCAACATGTACATATATATATATATATATGCATTACATATTTGATGCATTGACAAAAAATTACATAAGCAAGGGAAGAAATAAATAAACAATAGTAATTACATTAATCACACATTAATGATGCATATGCAGTAACCAAAAGAGAAATTGTAAAAAAAAGTAATAACTCGATTACCTTCTACATAAGTAGAAACTATCTTAAATGGATTAACACAAAGAGGATAAGTTGTTATATTTGCACTTTCAGACCGCAAACAAACGAAGAATCGCACAGACATATCACTATTAATCTCTGTAACACTACTGCATGATTCAACTTGATATCCAATCATCAAGACTTGTTTACCTAAATCGACATTCAAGGTTTCAGCTAAAATCCTTTTAAACTCATAATCGTGAAATTAACACACCATCCACATTGAAATCGGTAAATCACTTATAATCAGTACAATGTTTATTGCAATGAACAAGAGCCAAAACCCCATCCATTACAAAAATAATGCAGTTGAAGAATCAAACTAAATCGCAAAAAAAGAGTCGAACAATAATTGAAGTAGCGTACAAACTCAATTACGATGAAGAAGGAAATAAGTTGAAATTCAATTATGATCTCAAACGAAAACAATTGAACAAGAATAAAGATGAAGAACGCAAATCATAGAGAGAAGAAGCCCAATAAAGAAGGATAGAGGAAATTAGGAAGAACAGAATCATGGGATCTATAGCTGAGAAGTCAAATTTCTAGCATTTTATAGAACGTGTAGAGTAAGAATATGAAAGATGAGTTAAGAAAATAAGTTAGAAAAGTGTTATTTGTGTAAATATATTTTAAAGATATTTAATTTTTTGGAGTTGTAAATTAAATGAAACAAATAGGACAAGTAAAATGGCAGATAGGTTGAGTGTACAGCTGTCAGCAAAGGGGTAAGCACACCTTCTTCTCTTTTAACTGCTCCTTCCAACTCCAACAATCTCAAAAACCTTGCTTTCTTTCGATCCTGTACGAGGTTTAACTAGGGTTTAATCTGATTATTACACCCAATCTCAATTCGAATCCCTTGCCCATTTCTTCTTTCTACTCAAGTTTAAATTATCCTCATTTCCTTTCTGCCTAGGGTTCTTTTATTTGCTGATTCGCTGGTGCCAGCTACTCTTACGGATTCGCGTGTCTTTGCTTTCTCAACTTGGACTCTTCAATTTATGGCATCTCTATTCCTGGGTCATTCTAGATGGTGAATGGTAAGCATTAGTCTGTTCTGTACTGCTTTGTCTAGGGTTTTCTCGAGTTTCCATTGGATTTTCCGAATTGATTAAGAAAATGATTGAATCATCTCCTTTGCTTTGGATGCTGATGTCTGATTGGCTTTCGTTTTATGGTTTGAAATTCCTTGTTTGTGCAAGTTCATGGAAGGATTTGTTCTGTGGATTTTGGAGTTCTGCAATATTCTTATGCTGTATGTACAATTAGCATGTCTTTCTTATTCAAATTGAATATATCTTTAAAAAAATAGGTTTAGCATAGGCTTGATGTGAAGATGTGATGACACGCTCTGTTGACTTCCTTTTTTGTTACATTCTTTCCAGCCAGCCAGGGAAGGTCTGAGTTATGAATAAATTATTTATGGATGAGAGATTTGGCTGTCCTATTGCAGGCAAATTGATATGTGGTGTTGATAATGAGCCATGGAGGTAGGGAGAGTGGAAGAGGATATGAAAGATCACAGCATATGAGAAGAAAATCTGCTGCAAGCGGAGATGATTTTTCACGAGCAATTGCTAAGATCTCTGTAGCACAAATTTGTGAAAGTGCTGGGTTTCAGGCCTTTCAGCAGTCTGCTCTTGATTTGCTTGCTGACATCACTGTTCGATATGTACATAATCTAGGAAAAGTTTCAAGCTCGTATGCTAATTTAGCAGGAAGAACAGAAGGAAATGCTCTTGATGTTATTCAAGGGCTAGAAGAGCTTGGTTCTTCACAGGGCTTTGGCGGTGCTTCTGATGTTGATCATTGTTTGGGAAGTTCAGGTACCGTAAGGGAGCTAGCACAGTATGTAGCTGAAGTAGAGGACATGCCTTTTGCCTATTTGATCCCTCCTTTCCCTGTTGTCAAAGAAGTAAAGCCCATTTCGAGTTTCTTTCAAACTGGAGAGGTCCCTGCAGGGGACCATATTCCTCCTTGGTTACCTACATTTCCTGAACCTAAGACATATCTTCAGTTGCCCACAGTATTTAAAGGTGCTGTTGATTCTGACTCAGATAAGATTGGACAAGAAACCCTGCACACAAAGACAGATAGGCCTCATTTGGACTTTCCCTTAAAGTTCACTTGCAATGGATCAGGGGGACCTTCCACTGTTGTTGGTTCTGAGGCGAATCTAGCATTTGAAAGCAATCCATTTCTTTCTGCTCCTGTGAAGTTTGGAGAAAAGGTAGTGTCTGACATTGTCCCTCCAGCTAAGGTATTTTGTGAAGCTTCTCTGAGAAGTCCTATTGAGCAAAATCATCATCCAGATACGATTGTCTCTGTGGTTGATGCATTTGCTCCAGCCATTGAATCAATGAAGAGCAGGCTATCTAATTCTGAGGACGAGAAAAAAGTTGCTTTGGACCGAAGACCTGTTGTGCGCTTCAAGATTGGATTTGGGAGGAAGTCCTATGGTGCAGTAGTGGAATCAAATTCACAGAATAAAGGCAGTGAGTATTCGCCTTGCATTTGGAAAGGATAGTGAGAAGGACAGCAAGAAAAAGAGGGCAGAAAATATCCTCGAACAATCTATAGAGAACCCAGGAGAACTAGCTCAGATGTAAAATAGGTTGGGTTAGGGTCTGTATACTAGTTTAGGAAATTAGCAGCAGAAGCTGATTTCAGGTAGCCAAAAAGAGACTTGTTGTTTCTAGCATATGGGCCTGAATGGGATTACAAACTATAATGGGAGATCATTCCCACTATAACAAGTTTTGGAGGTATGTACTTGTTGTTTGTCGCCCTTGTTAGTTGATAGATTATTCTTTTCAATGGAATTTTTCTTTTTTGTCTGCTTTGATATTGGGTTGGTGCTTATATGTTGTGTCATCTCTCTGATTAGCATCAATAAAGCTGAAAAGTGTAGAACATTGTGTTTACTTTGATTTATTGTGCTAGGGATCTGATTTGAAAATGTGCTTCCTGTGTCCTGTACATATGGTTTTGTTGGATAGTGCACTTATTTATGGGTTTGTTTCTTCCATTTCTATTCCTTATACGCATGTGTAGTTGCAATTCAAAATTTCTGCAAGCTCTCTTCTAGTATCTGCTCAGTTTGAGTAGTAAGGTGAATTTAGTCATTACCTTTAGTTGGGGACTAAAGGTACTGATTATATTCACCTTACTACTCAAAATAAGCAGATTACTAGAAGAGAGAGCTTGCAGAATTTTTGAATATATACCCAGATTGCCAAGTACAAAGTAGTAGGGACAAGGTATGTCTAATTGATACCCAGATTGCTGACAAAACCATATTCCTAGGTTGATGGAGGAATCAGAATTTTTTTTGCATGCTAGGAAAACCTCATGGTTCGTCTAGAAGCCTTATTTTTGCAAAAATTTGATTCAGTTCATTTGATTTGCGTCAGAAAATTTATCAAGATTATGTAGGCGATGAATTGAATTGATTTCTCTGAATGAAAGGGTTCCAGACACACCCTTAAACTAGATGAGCTCTGTGGGAAGAGTGAAAGAGTTATTGATAAGCTGGCAGATGGCTTTTGGAGTTTCAATTCTATTACTTACTAATATGAACTCCAGAGGTCCCCTTCCTTATTCCTGTGAAGTAAAAAATGAAGTTTTATTTTGCATTTGATATCCTTTCAATGGTATTTGGTAAGAAGGGAGCAAGACAAGCAGAGTTATCTAGAGCTAAAGAGGAAGAACTTTAAGAATATGATGGTTAAGACCAAGAAAATGAGTAGAGAAGAATTAGAAGATTCAGTTGTTGCATTAATTGATTTGTGTTGGGTGGAAGATGTATCAAGTTCTCCGCTTGAAAGGAAAAGCTCTACATAGTCAAGTATGAAATGCTGTCTTTCTTGTGTTTATGTAATTTTTTATCTTCAGTTTAATACTAGTGCTTTTGAGCTTGTAGTTATGCTTTACGTCAGATAATGAGTATATTTCATGCATTTGTAATTCTATTACTTCAATTTTAGAACGACCACCCTATTCTTGTCCCTCTAACAGAACTGAATTGCTTAAGGGGGACATTGGTATGTCGATTTTTTCATTTACTAGGGAAATCTTATTAAGTATGAATTTGTTAGCAATGAGGATTTTTTAGTAAACGTGAGTTTTACTAGCTAGAAAGTTGATTTAGGCGACATGTTCTACATGCTGTGAAATTATGTTTGTCTTAACCAAACCAATTCTACCAGACAACTCATAAAAACAGTTGTCTGCAATGCTCATTAGATTGCTCTCCTAGATCAATTCTGTCTCACAAGTCATCAAGTCTTTAAAGATCAAGCATTCAACATCAAAAACAGCCCTGGAATTTCACAGCTACAAGCTGTCCATTGTGTGGATCGATGCCTCAAATCTTCTTCTGTGATGCCGTCAAAGTGTTGTTATCTATGCTGAAGTTTGCAACAATATCTCTCAGCTTGTCTAACTCAGAGCATAATTCCCTAAAAAGTTTTCTCCCCTGTATTTGCCAGTGTATTTGATGTGAAACACTGATAACGAGGAATTTCTATAAGGAACTTATCTACTAGAAAACTAAGTGTGCCGGTTTGTTCTCCTAATGTCATGTCTCAATCTTATAGGTGGTTTGATTCTCAAAAAATGTAATTTCTGAATTTCTTTTTTCTTGTCAGAAGTTAACATGTGATATTAAAGAGGCTAACTTATGCACTTTTCGCAAGTTAAGGGAATTAAATGTTGTAAGTCCAGGAAGAAAAGTGTTTAGGATCACGTCAAAACTTGATAATCCCAACAATAGAAGTAACATAACTAAAGGGTCAATGGCTGCAAATGATAAGTAGAGTTTCCTTGAAAATATAGATGAGTGAAAGTAGTAGTTACAACTTACAAGGCAAACATGGAATGACGACAGAGAATAAAATAAATGAAAGCATGAAGATTGCTGTGGCTGGATTGGCATCAAAGCAAGGCGCAATCTTTGAAGACACGTCTTCAACTCAAAAACATAACAAAACTAATATTACTGTTTCAAAGACAAGTGAGTTGGAGAATGGAAAACTCTTTTACTAAAATATATCGTGAATTGGTGTTTGTTGGTCAAATTTAGGGGTGTTCATTATAAATTGTACTTATTGGCTTATTGCCGCATAAGCAGCTTGTATGAAAGTTGATAGTTTTTAACTTTGTAACTTATAAATTGCTTTTGAGTTTTAAATAAGTTATGAGAAACACTTCATTCAATGACTTGTAAGTTAAAAGTGACTTCTAAATAACTTATAAGTCATAAGTAAAAAGCACAATTCGCGACAAACACCCCCCCTAAGTGTAGAAAGAATTTATGTGGGCAAGATCTGAAATGGATTGTGAGGAAATTGTTGTTTTTGAAATTCAATTCCAGGGTTGTCAAAGCGGCAAAACCTTTGCTCTTACGATTTGAATGTTGCTTTTACTTTGCTCTCACGATCATACCAGCCCATGTTTGATTTCTTTTTTACTTTGTTTTCCTTTTATTTCGTTAACGAACAAAAGGTTAAAAAGATGGAAGAAATTTTATACGGAAAATAAAGCCTCCATTCTCATTTGCTTTCATCGTGGAACTTGAAAATTCCATTGCATTGGTAGATATGGACTCATTAATCTCACATGAACTAAACTGGAACTAAACATGAATAGAATTTGAGGGTAAAACTTGAATTGAAATGTATTGGTGCGCTGTATAGTTCTATTATGAGATTTTTATAAAGAGATATTTTTTACATTTTAGGTTATTTAACAAAGGCATATGATCTACTTCTTTCACAAATCTTTTGTAATACTCCCTCCGGTCTTATTTAATAAACGCTTTAGCCTTTTGATTTTGATTCTTTTTAATACACATGTTACATTTTTCAATATCATTTTTGTTGCTTTTTCCTAATATACACTTGTATTAATTAGGAGAGAGGTTAAATATTATTGAAATTTAAGTAAATCATTAAGAAAAAAGAGAATAATGTGGAGGATAGATTAGTCATTTTGGTGAAGTAATAAATGTATTATTGATTTTGATGATTTTAATCAAAGCGTCCATTAAATAAAACCAGAGGGAGTATAAAATAGAGTATTCAATGACTGCATATAATAGAAGTGTTAAGTCTATTTTAATCATGGGTCGCAATAAGCTCAGAGTTATGGCTAGGTTCTCAATTTCTAGTTCATTTAAGAGTAAACAATTAATTTAAGGAAAAAACCCCATTAAATACAACGTTTAATAGCAGACATTAAGTTAAAAACGAAACCCTCGAGTAATGTACATTTAACAAACAAAAATTATGCAATGACTTTATTAGTCGCCAGGTACTCAATTTCTTGTTTCTTGTTGACATGCAAATTCCAAACAAAAGGGCAAAAATAATGAAACCCTATAAGAAATTAAGCAACCCTTGTTGATCACTCTAGGTTGACAATTGTAATTGGGTTCTCGCAAACAATTAATTTAATGGAAAGAGTGGCAGAATAATTGTCGAAAATGTCAAACTAAGCTCTGTTTTTACACAAACAAAAAAGTTTAAAACTCATAAAAGGTTACATTTAAATCATTGCAATTGAACTCATAACTTATGTGAAACTTACTTTATTAAACCACATCTGAAATCTCTTTGGAAAACAAATTGCACTGGTATTAGAATATAACTAATGCGTATAAATGTTGATTCGTGTTTCTTAATTATTCTTGTCACATTTTATACAAGTTACAATCCAGCAAATAAAACCACTAAGCTAATTCATTCCGTATTGGTGACAACAGTTCCAGTTTTTATGCTTGCAGAGTTGCAGGAACTACACTGAACTTTCCTGA
>CAOJBJ010324002.1:0-10866 GCA_948291685.1 Euphorbia celastroides | reverse complement strand
ATTCTTCATCTGTTCTTGGCTTGTAGTCTTGATGACTTCATTTTTGTCACTTGCAATTTTGAATTACTGGAGTTAGTCCTGATTCTTGATTTCTTCTTCTTATAGAATCTAGGTCTTCGGAGTTCTAGGTTAGTTCAGAATCATTGTCTACTTATTGTAGGTTCCGAGCTTTTACCCTTTCTCCTCTAACTTGAATACTAGTTCTTTTCAAGTCTACTCCTTTAATTCTTTCGATTTTCTCTTCATCCTGAACTTGCCTGAATCCTTGTTTTTCTGATGAATAGGATCATTGATTTGGGTGGTAGGAACTTTGGATCCTTAGATTACTCTTTTTGATTCTGGATCGTTGAGTTCTTCTTTTGTTCCGGATCTCCGTCTTGGTCCTTGTATACAAGAGTATTATTCTCTTGACCTAATATCGTGGACACTTATGCTTTTTCTTTATCTTAAAGATTTGTTTCCTTCAAACCTTGGTGAGTTCATTCCTTGTCATTCCTACTATACTTCGGAATAACTCCAACATCAATCACCATCAGTTCAATAGTAATTTGCACGAACTTGTCAACAATTGCTCTCTATGGAATACGACCTTGTGCTCACCAGAATTAGAATTGACCCTAATGCACTTGCTAGGCATTATGCGAGCAACACCATGAGACATCACAACCACTCGATCTCCTGACCCCAATATTCTTACATTGTGTGCTTCTTCTATTGTTCCCATTTTGTTCTCCATATTGAGTTAAAGTAATTTCCACAATATTTATAATGATTGCATGATGTTAAATCTGAATATATAATTTTGTCATTGTTTTCATAAAAAATAAAAAATATATTATCTGATGTTTTTAATTTCATTTATATATTTTATCGGATCGGTGGACACAATACATTTAGTGGAAGATTTTAAATGCATTGAGGATCGTAGAGTTATGAAAACTTGCATCTACAAGTCCAATTGTAGCTTTTATATTATTCCTTAAGTCAAAGAATCGGACGGAAGGAAATGAGTGGAAAATATGATGGGAAAGATGATCAAAGAGAACAGATAAAGGTGCAACCTTTTATATTTAATTCTGTGTTATAGACATGTTTCTGTTATATGTTTAGATTAATATTGAGGGATTATGAAGTTTTTTTTTTAATAATAATTAGTAAATCTTTGAAGAGACTGAGTGTCGAATCCAAGACCTCTCACTAACATATTGGAAGGTGTACCACTTGATCAAAGACTAATTGGTAGAGATTATAAGTTTATTATCTTTGTTTTGGATTTATTATCTTTGTTTATTATTAAACTTTGGGCCAATTGATATCTAAATGATGTGAAGTTGAGTGGATAGAGGGATTGCAAATATCAATTCTAAAAACCATATGATGTAACTTAGATTTTGTTTATTAGTTTGTTAACTTTGCTTAATAATTGAGGACAACCTGAATTGTTTTGGTTGGCCTGATTATATCCACAAAAACACTACTTCCAATTCAATTCATCTCTTAACTGTTGTACATTAAGACATGTAAACTAATAGGGACAAAGCCTAGCTAATCAATCTCTTACAATACCGAATCTAGATTTTACATTAGTGATATCTTACCTAACTCACTAATGGTATTCCATTACCAATAATTTATTTCTTAATCTAGCAATACCCACAAAGTAACAGTCACTTGGTCTCCCTTTACAGGTGGAACTATATTGTTTGGTAATATAATTCTTCTCAATTACTGTTTACCGCTCATTTTTACTTTATGCCGCCCACTTTTTTACTTTTAATCTCTTCAATCATTTTTTTACTATTAACACACTTTTAAATCTTAAAAATCTAAATCTTTCAAATTTTCAATTACCAATGGATAATATTACATGTATAAAATATTTTTTAACCATAAAAATCTACCATAAGTCGGTTTATAATGACTTGAAAATGAACTATTCCAAAACTATGCGATATCGTTTTTTAGCATTAACACACTTTCAAAACTTAAAAAAATCTATGCGATATCGTTTTTTAGACATTGTTCACCAGATTAGAATACTTAGAAATAAACTATCCTGGAAGCAATTGACCATTTGTCAACAGTTTTTTGAGTATTACTCGTGATATTTAATTAACGCAAAATCAACTTTATACTGGGGAACAATGTAGACCGATCAAGAGTTTGGTAAATTAACTGCAAGTTTTCCGAGAGCCATTGCTTCTATTGCTGCGAGTTTCTTCCTTCGTCCTCACACTAGTAAGCTATCCACCTCCCTCGGTTCTTACATTTTTGGATTTAAGTCTGTGTTTGTTTCAAATCTAACTTTGAGATTTTGCTACATTTGGTTTGATTTCGATAATTTATGGCTTTTTTAGTCTGAGTCTTTGGTTGTTGTTTATTATGATCTATCTTGGAAGAATGTGAGAATTGGATTTGTTTGAAGATCTGTTAATATCATTCCTGTCCGGACTTTGTTATTTTGATTGAAATTCAGTAATTTAGGGGCACAACGTTCAGTCAAAATGAGTTCTAAAGTGCTTCTTATGCTGATAGAACGTAATCCTATTCTTTACTCTTTGGTAGTAGGAACTAAGCTTCAAAGTTTCCTTATCATTTGGGTTACGTACGGTGAATTTGGCTGCAGAGGATGCCAGATTTGTGGTTCCTCGGCATCTAGGGAAGACAATTTCAGATAAATGTTGGACTTTGATATCAATATGTCAGGACACACTATAGGAAAAAGCTACTCAATTGCAAATAAATTACCCTGTAGAACAGTAGAAGTAACTTAGTTAGATAAATCTCTTCTTTAGTATTGAAGTTTTTGTAGAATACATCTTGTTCGCTCTCTTAAGACATGTAAGTACTATGTAGATAAAAGCAAACGAAACAGATGTTTAGCGACCATCTTCAAGAGTGGACATGCATGACAATAAAGCCGCTCCACCTGCAGATGCATTTTGGTTCTTAACCGATCCATTATTTGTATCAATAGGCATCTCTTTAGGAAGGTTAGGCAGAGATGCTTCAAAGTTCAGCACATGGCTCACTTGGCTTATCAACGGCCTTTCATTTGGGTCTGGATGAGCACACCACAGCCCAACAATCATCAAACACTCAGCTTCTTTAACATTAAACTCTCTCCTTATTATCTCATCAATGCCGCTCATCAGTTTTCCACTTCCATAGAGTTCCCAAACCCACTTCCTTAAAGTCAGTATTTCATCTTTTTCTTTTATTTTTGCAGTTGCTGCCCTTCCTGTTGCGATCTCCAAAGCCACTAAACCGAAGCTGTACACATCCGATGGCTTGCTGGCAATCCTCGATTTTATACACTCAGGAGCTATATAACCCGGTGTCCCGGCCAAACCTATGGCATGCTTTCCCGGTTCATGCTCTATGAAACGAGCCAAACCGAAGTCTCCGAGCTTTACATTTATGTATTTATCCAACATTATGTTGCTAGGCTTGATATCTCGGTGAAGAACACCCTCTTCGTGAAGGTAGAGCAAAGCCGAAACCAACCCTTTCGCAATTCTGTACCTAGCAGCCCAAGCTAGAGGAATTTTCCGCTTGAAAAGATGAGAATCGAGGCTACCATTTGGCATATAGTCAATTAGTCATACACTAGAAGAAACCCTCTTTTTTCATGACACCAGCCTAAGAGCCGTACGAGATTGTGATGCCTTAACTGACTAATTACCTTTACTTCATCCATGTAGTCTTTTTTGCCCTGTTTTGAACCTCTTGACATTTTTTTCACTGCAATAACTGTTCCTGAATGTTTTAGGTATCCCTTGTAGACAGCGCCGAATCCTCCGTGACCCAACTTGTTCTTATTGGAGAACTTGGTTGTGGCTTTTTCAAGTTCGGTGTATGAAAATTTTCTCAGACCTACTTCTCTTTCGATTTCAATGTTCATTGAGTGCAATTTTTGTGTTTCTTTTCTCTTCCTCTGGAGTCTCATCAAGAAGAAAAATGCAACTCCTGCAATTACTAAACCACCTCCTGAAACTGTTGAGGCCAATATCGCTCTTGCCATTATAGGACTCCTTTTCTTCGTTTCGTGGATTACCAGGGTTGAATCGAATTTCCATGACTGTAGTACATGGCGTTCGATTCAGTTACTTGTGCTTGCAGAAAACCCGATTACGGCCCATTCAGGAAGAACCTGCTTGAAATCAATAATGAGAGAAACACTGGTATTCTCTCCAGGGATTGCAGTGGCATGATACTCCCATGACACACTGAGATTCTTGGTTTTAGAATCATAAGTGACCAATACATCAGCGGGATCTCCGCTGTGGTTCTTCGCATTCCAGAGAGTGTATGCTGAAGGGTAAATGGAGTTGTTATTAATCCCAACATGAAGATAGTTAGGATCCCATTCACGGTTCCAGTAACTGTCGAATTCAACATGAACCATTTGGTTCTCAGAAGAAATGTCTGATGTGTTAAACAGTCCGAGAAAACCACCAGCTGAGTTGAGTGGCATGTGAGATCTGACAGGGGTGAGAAAGAAGGCTAGCCCCGAGCCCCACTGGTTACGGCCTTGAGCGTCAAAGTAGAATGAGAAACGGGTTGTGAAATCTGTGAGCTTTTGAGTTTTCGAGTCCCAGATTGGTATCTTCTCAGCATAAGTGACTCGACCGGTCTGACACATGTAGTTAACATCGTTAAACTCAATGCCTCCCTCGGGGTTAGGCGTTGCTCCTCCTTCATACAAAATGCTTGTATCATTGGGATCAAATTGTGTTTTGTGGAAGGATATTGAAATGGTAGAAGGGAGAAGGACTGCAAAGGAGAAATAGAGAAACAATATGAAGCTGAAAATTGTGTCGATGACCATGGCTAGACGAGAAAAGAGAGAGGAAAAACGATAACTATAATATGACTGAAAATGAAGAAGAGGGAAAAGAAAGTTATTTGGTTGAATGAGCAAGAATTGTTGTCATATAGAGTAGATTTATACATCATTTTTTTATTTATCATATTCTTCTAGTAATAATCTTTTATTGAACATCAATGTGTCCTTAAATTTGTGTATTTGTAAGGTTCCAGATTATTTAAACAGAATGATAACATTTATGAAATTGTTTCAACATTATATGTATGATGCTACTGAAGTGTTTTTTTCTTGACATTTTCACAACCTCATGAACCTGAAAAGAAATGATTGTTACATTAAAAAAATGCTTTGGAGCTGGGACAACTATTTGCATAGAAATTGGAGTCATTTTTATCTTGCCAGCTATAGTATTTTGTAATTTAATTGGTTTGTTTATGTAATATGATGAATCCTGATCAGTTGTCCCAAATATATTATTAGCAGCAATTTTTAATGCCCCTAATGTTCAAAGATCATACAGCTATGCTCCCTTAATTTTGGAAGGAATTTAATTTACTGTACGTTTAGTTTTGAAGATTTTATACGTAAAATGAAATGAATTGAACTGCTGAATTGGTTATCTTTTGGAACACAACTGTTTGAGAAAATAATTCAGTTATTTGATTACACGACATTTGACAGAGTCTAATATATGACCGAGGTAAAATCTACTTGACATGATCATATAATGAACAGATTTGAGTTTGGCTTCCATGCTAAACTCATAACCACAAGATAGTTTATAATAAAACTGAACATTTACTTAATATTGTCTGTAGATTACATTTATTTTCTGAGTACTGATTAATGGATCATGTTTCTGCAGAAGTGCCTTTTTCACTTTTGGAGCTCTGACACGGAATCACAGAAGTGTCGAAAGATTTGGCAAAAAGTGCATCAAAATTAAGGACATGAATCACTTGGCTTATTGAAGGCCTAATATCCTCATCTGGGTGTGAACACCATATTCCAACTTTCAGTAAACACTTCATTTCTTTCGCATCATAACCCGTTTTGTCAAGTTTCTCATCAGCTGCCAATTCAAGTTTATCGTCTCTGTAAAGTTCCCAAACCCACTCTACAACATTTTTTTCAGAGTTTGGTCCAACTGGGTCCATTGCCCTTTTACCAGTTGCTATCTCTAAGGCAACGAAACCAAAGTTGTGCACATCTGACCCTTTACTTTCTCTGAATGTGTCTCCATATTCCGATGGCAAGTTTCCAAATTTTTCATCCCATCCTATTGGTTTTGCTAATCCGTAATCACCAAGCTTCACATTGAAACCCGAGTCCAGCAATATGTTGCTCAATTTCACATCCTTGTGCTCGACTCGTTCCAATTCTTCGTGAAAACAGAGCAAAGCAGAGGGTAATTGCTTTGCAATTCGGTATCTCACGTCCCACGCTAGAGGAGCAATTTTTTTAAACAAATGAGAATCGAGGCTGCCATTGGGAAAAAACTCATACACAAGGAAAAAATCATCCTTCTCTTGGCACCACCCGATTACTTGTACAAGATTAGGGTGCCTCAACCCGCTGACTATGTTTATTTCTTTTTTCAAGTCCTTTTCCGCCTGTTTTGAACTGCATCTGAGTTTCTTGACAGCAACTGCTACATTTAAACAAGGGAAATGTCCCTTGTAAATTGCTCCCAATGCTTCTTTCCCCAACTTATTTTCAGAGGAGAAGTTTCTTGTTGCTGTAACAAGGTCAGCTTAAGAAATCCTTCTTGGACCCGATCCTCTTTCGAGATCAAATTTGATGCTTTCCAAATTCTTCTTCTCGGTTTTCACCCTCATCCACTTCCTTGTCCAAAAAACACCGAACGCTAGAAAGACGACCAGAATCAGAAAACTGCCCGGTGTTATTAGTTCAAGCATAAGCAGCTTTGCCCGAATCGATTTCTGATGGCCTGGTTCATCTGTGACCAAACTTGATGAAAAGTCCCAAGACAGAATCAAATGTTGTTCTAAATAGTCTCGTGTCGAACCCGAAAACCCGATCGAAACCCATTCAGGAAGAACCTTCCTGAGATCGATATGGTGCGAAAGACTGGTGATTTCCTGAGAATTGCCTGTAAGTTGATAATACCAGGAAACAGTCAAGTTCATTGTGATGCTATCATAAGTTATGGAAACTATAGCAGCGTCTCCGCTGTGGACAGTAGTATTCCAGCTGGTAAATGCAGCCGAGGAAAGTGAGTTGATGTTAATACCAACATGCTGAAACGGTGGGTCCCACTCAGGATCAGGAACTGAGTCGAATTCGATGTGCACAATTTGGCTTGGAGAGGATTTCATGGTTGTGATATTGTAAAGGCCTAGAAAACCGCCTGCTGCATTTGATGGGATATGGAAATCTGTAGGAGCAAGGAAGAAAGAAAAACCCGAACCATATTGGTTCACTTGCCGGCGCTGAATGTCAACAATGGAGGAAAAGCGGGTGCTGAAGCTGGTAAGCTTGTTGGTTTTTGAATCCCATATTCTTACTTTCTGAGCATAAGTGGCATGTCCGGCTTGGCATTGGTAAGTATCACTGGTGAGTTTGATGCCACCGACAAAAGGATATGCACCTCCTTTGTAAATTATGCTTGTATCTTGCAGATCAAAGCGGGGTTTATGGAATGAAAGTGGTTCGACAAAAGGTTCTATAACTATGAGAAGTAGTAGAAGCAATTGGAAGCACACAGATAGCTTAGCCATGGTTTGGAGAAAATGGGATTTAGTCATCGGTCTTTCATTTAAAGAAAGTAGACGAAAATCCAGGTCTGTAACCGAAGCAATGATATAATTTGCCTAGCAAATGTCATAATACAGTTGTCGAAATTAAAAATAGTACTGCATTGTAGTAACCATTGTAAAGACAATAAAAGACAAAAATATTTGAAAGTTTGTTTTATATTTTGGAGATAAACCTTGTAGTTCACTGGCGTTCATTGATGCTTGAATCATCAATGGATCAGAGTAGCTAACCAGATGTTCCAGATCGCATGAATGGATCTGGTAGAATCATGGGTTAAATTAAATTAAACTGCAAAAGTATGATGCTATTGATTTTGGATAAATCCTGCTTCTTTTTTTTCTGGTTAAGGCTCTTTGTCATGCAATTGCTGACTCATTGATCCTATGTTCAGGAGTAGGGTCTGACATTGCTGTAAGAGCTGTTGTCCCTAAAAATTGGTATCATAAACTTTTCGTATAACATTTTTTTTATTTTGACAGTGCATTTTGATAATTTATATCAAAAGGTTGAGAGTTTCCAAAATAGCTTTACCAAAACTATAATTTGCTGCTTTTAGGGAAAGCTACAAAATGTAGTTTTTAAGGAAAACAACTTGAGAAAACAGCCTCAAACAGGCCCGTAGTATTGTCTCATACATGTAAATTTGTTCCGAATGTATGTTCTGAATTCTCTACCATTCATCTCAGAATCATAGACTGTAACACATAATAGTTGGATATCTATCTTTGATTTGTGATTTGTGATTTTTTATAACTTGAATTTATGATGTTGAAACTACATTATACATTTTACTTGAATTAGTTCACCAGTTGAAGCCTTCAAGTGTCTTCCCTTTGTTTTAGAACGTAGACCCAATCAACTGTTTTACAGTTAGAAAGGGTAGAGAAATTGACACAAACCAATACTTGAAGTTGTGCAATAAGTGAGTTACTACTGCGAAATATATCCAAGAAACACAATTAATTTTCTGAGCAATAAGGCTTATTATTGAATATCAGCTTGAGTTTATATGTTATGAGATTTTGTGGACATTAGTGATGGCTTAGGTGATGTTGTGTTTGCCTCACTATAATGTACGCGAGCAGTTGGATTTTCGACTCAGTAGAAAGGAATCGCATTCCCCCTTCTTGCATATGTAATTTGTTTTCTTAACGGAGATGGACTTCAATAAAAAATTTTGGACTAATGCATACTTAACTCCTCAACTATCACACTTTTTTGCGTTAACACCCTAACATTCCCCCCCCCCCAGTTGCCACGTGTCATAATTTGATTGGACTGACAAAATTAAAATTTTTGGCCTTTTTGAAAAGTCAAATCAATCACAATGTGACACTTAGCACCGAGGGGGATGAAACTAACACTTTTGCAAAGTTCAGGGGGTTAAAACTAACATTGAAAAGTCCAGAGTGTTAGCGCAAAAAAATGTGATAATTGGAGGGTCTAAGTATGTATTTGGTCAAAAAATTTCATATTTTTGAAACTTCTTAGTCATGTTACCGAAAAGACGATTTTTTATTTGGTACTAGGTACTAAGTACCCGATTTCAATTTTAAGACTGAGAATTAAAGGTACATTAATTATTTGTTTGCTCTCTCTCATTAAAATAATTAAGTTTAATTTTCAGTCATTGGATCGGAACATGTACTGAGTACCCAGTTTGATAGATAATTTCCCCACATCATGGGCATGGACGGCGGCAGGGAGGGGGCGTGGGGGTCAAGTGTCCCCCCCAGCCACTGAATATTAGTATATATATTATGCATGTTTTAGGTAATCAAAATTTTATTTTAGCAGAGTTGGTAGAGATGGATGTGTTTTTGCCATCGTGGGTTCAATCCGTGGTAAACTCATTTATATGCGTTTCTTCATCATTTTAATGTGTTTTTGTCTATTTTTTTCATCTTTTAGCTACTGAGCCCTAAAAATGTATCCCCCTCCAATTATCGGGCTGACTTCGTCACTGATCATGGGACACACACAGGACATGCCCCTCTCCATCGTTTCCTTCACATCCCAGCCACGTCACCGACTCTTTTCCCACAGCCACATCATCGACTCTCTTGTCGTCATCGGACTTGCCAGAAAATGAAGAGACCAGTGATGATTACTTACAGGTTGGAGATGAAGAGACAAATAAAAGGAAGAAAACAGAGATGAGAAATTCTCATTTTTCCTTATGGTTCCAAATCAAAACACTAATGACTTTAATTATTCATTAATCCCTTTAGTTGATTGATAAGAAAATAAAGTTTGAAAGCAGTAAATATTCATTTATTACTTTCTTAGTTAACATTAATTGTTCACAGATTTACTCTAAATTATTCACTTTTGCTAGTTAATTATAATTAATTAGTAATACAGTAAAACCTCGATAAATGAATACCTTTGAGATCATAAAAAATTATTCGTTTGGCGAGATTATTTATTTATCGATTAATGAATGTAATATTTATTTATCAATAAATGAATAATAATTCATTTAAATAATATTTTTAAACTTTTTTTTTGTAATTATATTATTTTATATAAAGTTTAGGTGTACTATGAACTTATAACCTTATTCAAACTTTAATTATATTCATATTTTTAGAATTTGAAAATTTATGACTAATTAATGTGCTTAAAAATTAGTCATTTCATGAAATGTTTTCATGATACTATATAAATAAGTTTTTTTTTTTAAATAAAATGATTATTCATTTATGTTTACATAGGGCATATATAGACTTTGCTTGTATTTATTAGTTAATGCATTATGCGAGATTATTCGTTAAGTCCATTGAATCAAGTTGGGACCGAAGAAATTTATTCATTAAACGAGATTATTCATTTATCGAGGTTTTACTGTATCACTCAAACTTTTGTGAGTCTTCTATATGGATGATATATACTAATACATTAATATTAAGTGTGGAAAATATTATATTTTTAAGTTTTTAATTTGTCATGTCCCAGCCATGTCTAAATGTATAGATGCTGAAGATTGGCCTGTCTGCTTATTCATGTAGTGTCGGACACTCTTTGTAATGACCCGAATTGGGGCTAGATTTTGTGCATCATTAACATGTTGATAAGTGTATGAATTTCCATGTTTAAGATGTGAATTTAATGATGTATGGATGTTGATTGAAGTTTAGGAGTCAAAAGGGTTGAATTCGGGTGAGAAAAGTGAGTTTTGTGCGAAGCGAGGGGTGAAGGGGCAGACCAGTGCACGAGTTCGTGCACTGGCAGAGCACGTCGTGCTCTTGGTT